>JASKGM010038868.1:0-12320 GCA_034509205.1 Ceratonia siliqua
CTGAAGTTCTCCAGGAGTTTGAGATTTCCCACTTTCAGAATGAATCATGGTGGTATGAGAGGCAGTGTCCGCAACTTTAGACATTGTGAGTAATGAACAATCTCAACAATATATATATAGATATATTTTTAATGAAGGTAGCAAAATATACCAGAAAACGAATCTAAGAACTGAAACAGAAGTACTGAAACAGGGCCAACAGTATCAAATAATACCAGTTTAAAGTTGCAATGAAGGCAAAAGAGGTTTGACAGAGAGTGCCAAGTATGAGTAGGCCGAAAATAGGTAGTTAACGACTCAACGGCATCTGAGCTGAACTGCGGCTCAACAGAACTCTCACGCGCCTGCGCGTGGGTGACGAAGCAGCAAGGTGGTGACTGCACATCGGGGCACGTGTGGTGGTGAGTGGCGACGGCGTTCAGACCGAGAGCTCGTCGGCGGCTTCTGAGGATAGCGGAGGTATGATTCCGGTGACTACCCTCCCAAAACTTATGGTTTCAGAAAAGAAGGAATTTGGCAATGAAGGCCAACGCTTAAAAATTGAAATTGCCCAGTGATGAAGGCTCTGATACCATGTGGAAAAGAAAAAAACAGAGAAGGAATTGAAATGGCTATGTATTTCATTGACGCATTACAAGGAAATCACACCCTTAATATATATACAAGGTGTCTTATGTAAAAAAGGAAAGAAATCAACTCCTAATTACATAATTAATTGTGCCTAATTACAAAATTAATTATCCCTTAATCAAGGGATTCTAATCACCATAATTACAACCTTAATCAAGGGATCACAAAATTTCAACACCAACCAAGTTATAAATACGTAAGCCAACCAGTTTTTAACTAGCACCTGCACGAAACGAATGCTCAAAATAACCAGAGGTAGAGTGTTCAAGAGACGAGAAAAGAAAGAGTTGACGGCTTGGTGATCCATCTGTCCTGTTGTTCAAACTTCACATGGTGGTGTGTCAAATTATAAATGTCAAAATGGGTTGATTAAGTGAGTTGGTTAATTTGTTCAAGGCATCAAAATACCTTAGTTGGACTGCAATTTTTATAGAGCTGTTATTTTACATTCTATTTTTTCACACTCTTTCACACAATTTTTTAAAAAAATTTCGGTGGACAACGATTTCGTTTTCAAGTTGAGAAAATTTTGAATCATCAAATATAATATTAAACAATTAGAGGGTGGGAAGGATGTGGAGTACCGTGGGCAAATATCATTTGATTCATTTCTCAAATTTTATGACTCATTTATAAGTAAGTAACCCAACTTGCTTAACCCATGGGTTATGGAGTTCAACTCCCATAACCTGAGTTATATAGATTAATTTTTTCTTTTGAATTTTTTTAATATTTTATGATATAGTTTTTAGGATTTGAAGTTATAAAATTTGTAATCATAAATTTATTAAGATATTGTATATACCTTGTTTTAATTAATTGTTAGTTCAAATTTTCATATTTTTTCTTAAAAAAATTAAATTTTTAATAATTGATGAGTGAACTCATATAAACCACTAAAAACAGGTTACCACAATTCAACTTTATAATCAATACGTATGAATCAAGTTGGCTCTTTTTACCGATACATTTTTAGTATTATTATAATATAATATTATTGTCATTTATTTTGTCATGTAAGTTATTTATAAATTATGATTAATTTAATTATTAAAATTTAGGAAAGAATTTTGTATTTATCAAAAAAGTTTATGGCTATTCAATTTTTCACAAGAAGTAGGCCACACGCATAAATGTTTACCAGTCTTGATGCATAATGAGTTAAGTCTAGAAGAAAAAGACATTTCAAGATATCATTTTCTAAAGGCAAATAAATTAATACAAAATGTGTCTGTTAAACTATATCCAGGTGGTATATGTGGGTGCTTTTTTTATTTTTTTATTTTAATTTTTATTTTATGAAATGAATTTAAGAAAATTCAAAAAATATAAAAGAAAGTTAAAAAAAGTAAAAAAAAAATTAAAACACAATATTTACAAATAAAATTAAAGAAAAAATTCAAAAATTCAAAAAATAAAAATAAAAATAATTAAAAAATACAAACAAAATAATTAAATAAATAAAACATCGGATACACTAGTTCATCTAGATGTACCTTAAAAAGACATAAAAAAAACATCTTATCTGAATTGGGACCCAACTGGGTTGGTGAATGTTCTGAGGGCTTCAATTAAACTGGGTAAAATTAAGGACAAAATACAGGACGACTGATTAAAAACAGTGAGTTGAAGCAAATTTGGTGGGGGAATGCCCCGTATCTGTTGTCCTCTTTAAAAGAAAGGACACCCACATTCACAATGGAAGAAATATAGGCTAGCTATTAAGACCAATACTGAACTATGGGACATTTTAGCTTTGAAATGCTCTCAACACTCGCCAATATTTACGTTCAAATGGCCAATCAAATCTTTTGTGAAAACTCAAGAGAAATACATGTTAAATTGATTATATATCTATATATAGTTCGTAGTCTGAACTCTCAATATGTGGTAGTAATTTTATTTATATAAACTTTATTCATAAATTATTAATATGATTTTATTAAACTATGATATATTAAACTCAAATGCAATCATTACAATAATTTATGAATAAAGTTTATGAAAGTAACATTGGTTAAAATATTATTATGGTCATGGATTTGAAAAAAAAAAATACAAGAAAATACATGGAAATATATGATGTTAGTAGCTACTGGGATAGTCTTGTGATAGTCCTACATCACCTTGGTATGTCAGTTAAGTATTATATATAAGTGTTGGCAATCCTCCATATCACCTTTGTGAGAAGAAATTAGGTTATAGGTGTATTGACATGATATTAAAATTGTGATTCAGGCCACAACCAGGCATCGAAGAGGTTCTCCATCATGAGTGCATTCTTTCTTCGTAAGAGGGGTGTTAATAGCTATTGCGATAGTTCCACATCGCCGAGTAGATTAGTTAAGTGTTACATATAAATTCTAGTGGAGCTAGAACATTTTTATTGAGGAGGGTAAAGAGAAAATTATAAAAAAAAAAAGTTATGAAGGTTAAATTATATTTTTATATACTATATATTATATTATATATACAATTTCTTAAGATTTGCAGGGAGACTCCAGCCCCCCATAACTATAAGACACTCTGCCCTTATATATAAATCTTGGCAATCATCTTCTTTGTAAGTCAATTTTGTAAATTAAAGAGGAATTAGGTCATGAATATATTGATATGTTCTAATCACAAGCAATAACTGGAATGATGTAGTTGCAGAACATGCAACATTACAATTGTAGATCACAATGTTAAAAAAATATATATATTGTAGGTTATGATTGTGTCTGTGAGGTGAGTTAAAATTTCTATGCTTATCTTCATCATATCAACTTCACTATAAATGCCATGTCTAGCTTCTTTTGGATAGAGTTTAAGATTGTGAAAAGTCAAGAAAAATGGCTGGGTAGTTTAATGAGACAATTAAGTTTACTTCAACACACAATTGCGGTTGTAGACCGCAGTTTAAATTTCATGACAACATAAGTTTGACAACATAAACTAGTTTAAAGTACACAACAACATAAGTTTCACAACATAAACTACACAACCTTCAACATTGCTACATAGCCCAGCATTAAACTTAGACCTCAAGGAAAATAAAAGGAGTTTCTCATTCTAGCTGTGGTTTCAGAGGGGAAATTAAAGACAGAAAACTAACATGGGGAATCACAAAGTCTAAACTATCATTTATAACACACCAGACTGATCAAAGCTGCTAGGCCATCTTGGTTCTTTGTAATATTCAGTCTATCGTCCAGTCTTCCAGTTGATTATCATTATACACCACAGCATCCTTTATAGCGGTAACAGTTTCTGAGATAATTTTGTTAATGGTGCTCGCTGATTCAGCAGGTATATATGTCCTATTGGAGGCATTGTCAACTATATGGAATCCAATAGTTAGAAGACTTCCAGTGCCACTGCCTTCTCCATTATCTTTTGGCGTTCCATCTGGAAGGATAGCAAACCCTGAAGGCAGAATGGCTACAGTTTCTGGGTTTCCTCCATTTAAAAGGGCATTTAGAGCACCGACGTCTAATGGAGCATATATGACATAGGAACCACTAAAGTCTGTGTGACTCTCTTGCAGGTAGTGAACAACAACCTTGTCTTCGTCATTCTGCAAATTGCAAATCAAGTTCAAACGAGTTGTTTGGGAATTTTAGGATGTCAACTGTCATTTTTTCTTTTCAGTATTTTTAATAATTTTTAATTATTATACTAAATATAAGAATATCATAAAATATATATAAAATACCAAATAATTCATATAATTTTGAGAAATGAAGACTTAAAGGATAGAAGAGAAACACGTAAGCTTACCTTCACTTGCATTATGGAAATACGATTTGCCGCATCTGAGCCCTTGATAACGTACGCGAATTCACGAATAGAAAGTCCGCGTGAAAGCAAATCCCACTACAATTCACAAAACAAAGTACAAACAGTTCACAGACGATACGATAAAAATATAACATATATATGAAACTTTATTAATTAGTCACTGGATGTAGTTTGTAGTTTGATAATAAAGAGTTTGGGTAACTTACAAACAACTTTATGTTCAAACTTTAGTAGTATAAAAATATAACCCTACCACACACTCATTTTATGAATTTTGATTTGACTTCGTGCCACTCGGCGCAAATAGTGTACAAAAATGAAGCAACTCACTGTATTTCTCTGAATATTCATTATATTTATTAGTTCACACAATGAAGTATCTCATTATATTTCTCCAAGGTTTTTAAGTTATATATCATTTGACTTATCATCGGAGGGTCGTTTTCGAAAGTTACTTTGACCATTCTCATAGTGGATGCTGATCTAGAAGATCCACGTGTTCAGACTAAAAGTAAAAACCCTAACTACAGGAGGAAGAAATCTCAATCCTTTTCCTTGCCCCAGCTAAATTTATGTAATATTAATGAAGGTAAGAATCTTATTCTACAAGGAAAAGCATTACTGTATGTTAAATTCATATGACATGTATAAGATTAGATTTCCTTCTGTTTCTACATAGCTAATTAGCGAAGCATGCATTTCCTTTCACACATATCAGGATTCTCGAGAGACAGATACAACCTATGAAACGTAGTCCCATTTATTATTTGACTTCCGATATTGTATTTATTTCGGAATATAAGATCAGTATTATACTTTTCTCTAATATGAGAGAATTCAAATCCTTTCACACAAGCATGCACGCAAAACAGCCACCTAGGGCTAGCTCAAGTAATTGGGAAGGTGAGGGTTTTATAAGAGTCATTAGTTTGATCATTTCTCTTCTATAAAAAAAAGCATACACGCAAGATAGGTATTATTAAGTCTAAAAGAACAAACCTCGTCTCTGGAATTCTCATCACGGAGGAAGTTGAATACTCGCCTTGGGGAGGTTGCAAGCCAGATAGAAGTAGCAAAAATCACAGTTGTACCAGGAGGTTTTCCAGGATCGTCTATGCTATTCTTAATCACGATCTTCATGTCTTCAGAACCAGAAGATAAAGGCAATGGCATCCACAGGTTCTCCGAGGAAGCACTGATATCAACACAAAAGCTTTTCATCATCCTCTCTGCCAGCTTCAACACACTTGCTCTCCCAGCTTCAGGTATAATCACTGTCCCTGTTCATCAAAACAAACCAAGCTACTCAGCATTTTCTTGGTCTCTCCACATACCACCAAGCATTCTTTCAATATGTTGTTCAAGTAGAAGAGATTAAATCACTCAAGCATGTTTTATAAAGATATAAATGGAACTCGGGAACATTTTGATGATGCCAACACAAGACAACACAATAAAATATGAAGTATTCAACCACAATTTAAAGAGTTAAGTTGTGTTTAATACATATATTTTGACACGTGTTAGATACAAACATGACTTTTTGTTTAGAATATTCATGCTTCATAGAACATAAACAAATAAAATGTACCAATTTCACTTAAAAATATTAAAGCAAAACAAGGGTAATTTTCACCCCATTCTCTCCTATTTCACTTCTAAAAAATAATCATAAATTCAGCTATCAATTAAGTTAAAGGAAGAAAGCATATACAGTAGATTTACCACTATCCCCATTAGGAATGCCTCTTGCTTCGAGAGTTTGAGACCATTCATACTGCCTAACTATGGAAGCAACCCAACGAGTTGCACCAAAAGCAAACCCTGATGTAACTAGCTGCCGGAAATGAATGTGCAAATCTTCATAGTCTGCTTCCACATGCTCAACCCACGTAACCTAAATATTTAAAATAAATCAGAACAAAACTACTACTAGACCACATCATCTAACTTGAAATATCATATAATAAGTCTCAAACAAACCTTAGAGTATCCGTCAGGCATTTCTTCAATCAAACAGCCTGATGGTCTTCTTCGAAAATTGTTTGATGGAGAAGGGAAAAACTTCTCCAACGATACGTCTACGACCCCCCACGTCGTATCAGACAAGTGCTTACAGTACCTTGCAAAATAACACTCCCGAGTGGGGACGAGGGGTGTAGGCAAATGAAACTCTGCGCTCATCTACAGAAAGGAAAGAGTGATATAATATTATTGATGTCAAAGAAGGTTCTACAGCGTTGCCAACAATTATAACATAAATAACATACGAAGATTTAAAATACAATAAAGCGCTAGGGTTCATGATTATTATGAACACTTGAGTTGGTTCAACAATGACATAATTATTACAATTTCAATGAGATTTTGATAAGCGAGGCTCAACGTAAAGTAAAACTCTTATAACCATATACAATCATATAACACAGTAATGGAATACATGCTTATCTTACCACTTGCAATTTTCCATCAAAGCTTCCTTCAACTTCATTTGTCAAGATTCCTAGAATCATTGCTCTTGAGACTATATTGTGAAACACTCCCGACCATTGCTTCTGATTAATTACCGACAAAATAAGAGAGAGAAAAAGATTGATAGTCATGGTTCCTTGAAATTAATTAGTACACATATGATGGATGAGAAGTAGTATATATATAGAACGGTACGAAGAAATAAACCTACCAAATCCATAAGCATTTCCACAAGGTCGATTGGAATCATTTTAACATAAGCAATATCACGTGAAGCTTCAATTTGTAGAGCTTCTGATGGAGTTGACTTCGATGCGAGTTCATCTTCAATTTGATATGAGTCAAAGCTAGGTAAACAAAGATGCTCTCCAACCTCAACCATCTTGATGATCTCCTGGAGTGTTGCATCAACATTACCAAATTCTCTTATGTATTCAATATCATTTAGAGTCTCATATTTTTCTACTTTCTGGGGTTGCCATAAAGGTTTCCCTGCAACAGCTATCTTTGCTAACTCTTCCATAGCTGAGTAAGCATGCTCAAGGATTTTTGTCCTGGTTGACTCAGCACTTAGTGAGACTACAAGAAGAAGGTCACTTGCTCGTTCACTGTTGATTCCATTACCAACAATTAGATTTGATGTCGAATCTGATAGAGTAGCATTGGCAGATATTTCAGCAGAGATTGCCAGGGATCTAGTGCCTTCTTCATTTCGTGGCGTATCAGGCTGAAAAATGATAAAGCAAACTAAAATGATTAGTAAGGCCAAATCACTTAATCACATATAATAATAATTTACAAAACAAATCAGATAAACAACAACATTAATTTCTCTGTAAACAAAAACAGTAAGAAAAGATGAACTGGAAGAGTTCATCATTTACTAGAGAACAGAAGATGACAGTATCAAAATAAGTTTCTCCTCCTCTTTTGGCTCCCTTGGGATTTCCCAGGTTCACTATCCAGTATATGCCTAGACAGTGAATCAGTGATAAGTTGATAACTCCTCATTTTGATTTTAGGGTTTTTATTACCACAGTTGCACCTCCTCTCCCCCTAAACAAACAGAAAGTTAGATGAAACAATAAGGATTTTAGGGTTTTTATTACATCGATTAATTTACCTGATAACTTTCATCTGAATCATCTGAATCATCTATCCCTATGTGCCCTTCATCATCCTGCATCATGTCATCCATTGGAGCAGCTCTTCCTTCTACAAAACTAAACATATATACCAAAACCCTATAAATTCTTCTAACAAACACATAGAGAACTATATTAATAAAACCCAAAAAACTAAACCACGAAAAAAAGAGGGGAAACAACAAATCTCAAAGGAATGTTAGTTAGTTTAATTCCTCTAGCTATCTTCAAACCCTACTTCATCAGTTCCCCAAATCCATTCTCAGCTCTGGGAGAACCATGGTCGCCTTCAACTCCTTGAGTTCCACTTCTGTTCGGATCCATACCTTAAGATTTGAAGCTGAACAAAAACATGCGAAAACACGCGTTAAAAAAATTGGTCACTTTAATACCAAGCAAAGATTCGAAACACAAACAAAAAATGACCTAGAAAAAATAAAATCAAGAAAATTCAGATTTGTTATCATGTCGCTATAGATCTCCCAGAGAAAATCTGAGAAATTAAAAATGAAAATGACGTTGAATTCTACCGTCTACACATGCAAGATGATAAAAAACATCAGTGCAAAGTGAGCAGTTCAAAACAAAAAAAAAATGAAAAATGACCATGAAGAAATATAATCAAGAAAACTCAAATCGGGTATGTAGCTATAAAGATCACCCAGAGAAAATCTGAGAGAAATCAAAAAATGAAAATGATGTTGATTTCTTCGACACCTACAGATGATCAGAAAGATCAGTGCATGCAAGTGAGAAATTCAGTAGCTCTCTCTCTCTCTCTCTAACTTCTCTCTCTAATGTTTCTGTAGGCTGTGGAGTGAGTGAGTGAGTGAGTTCGTGAGAGAGTGAGTGGGTTATGAACTCATGAAAGGTGCCGTTGGGTAGAGTGCTTCTGCCAGGTGAATGGTCTGCTGATGCTTACGTGGCAATGCGGCAGATGCTTCTCTTTTTTGCAGTTGTAATTGGTGAGCGTTACTTTGGAAAAGACGCCGACTTTCCCCCCTTCTCCGGGCTTCGTCAGGTGCGATTCCCTTGAGCCGTTTCGCCTATCCTTATTCTCACCACCAGTGTCATGGAGTTTCTGTCAAATCTATTTTCCTTTTTTGGGTCCTATACGGTACAATTCAGTGGGCCTTAGCCCAGCCCATATATATTATTTACCTTTTTTTTTTATTTTCCATTTTTATTTCCTTTACTTATTTCTTCTCTAGTCTTGGAGTTTTGTTTTTCTCTTTATCGCTTCCTTTATTTTTCTTTCTTAATTACTGTTTTCTTTTTTGGTTTTCTATTTAGGGCGTTTGGATAGGTGAGAAATTTTTTTTTAAAAAAAAAGATTGTTTAAATAAGCTTATGAAAAAAATCACAAAATGATATTTTTTTTTCTAAAATTAAAATTTGTAATTTCAAATAAAAATCGATTGATAAAAATGAAAAATGATTGGCCATTTTTTAATAAAAATATTTTTTAATTATTACATTTAAACATAAAATAATTTTTACGTATCTTCATAAAAAAAATTTTTTTAAACTCATTCAAAGAAACATGTACTAGTCTTAACTCTTGTAAGTTCTTAAAAAGTTAGCATTAAAGAATACATGACTTTATACTTTAATTTATAGCTACATATACACTCCAGATTTTGTAAAATCCAATATGATCACACTCACATTCATTCCTCTTTTATTTGATTAATCTTCATCTCATTTATTTATTTTTCTTCCCAAATTTTAAATTTTTTTAAATTGATAATAAAAAAATTATTAGAAAGTGTCATTGGACATTATATGAGAATATGTATACCGATTAGTAATAATTTTTTAATTTACTTTTTATAACATTTTATTTTCTTAATTGTCACATTTCCTTAATAAAGATATCAAAATGGGTCTGGCCACCCAAAAGCGCTAAACACTTTTAGCCCTAACCCATTTTAGGCCATGGGTTAAAGTCCAGGCTAACCAGTTTTTTTATTACTTTTTACATTTAAACTTGTTCATTTACTTTGTTATGAAGCTTTATTCTTTGATACTTTATTTATTTTAATAAATTATTATTTTCTTTGTTTATTTAATGAAGTTTTTATATATAAATGCTCTTGAAAAATGTGTAAAAATACTCCGATAAATTTTTTGTTGAAAAGCTTATCTTATTTTGTTGAATTAAAAAATAATTATTCTATATTAGTGAGTAGTTATAAAGTTAATCAGAGAGTTACTTAAAAGTTTGAAAATTATTTATTTTTTAAAATTTTTTTAAAATAAAATAAGTAATAATTAACCTGAATGTTAAGACACTAATATAGAATGTGGGGGATTTGAATTGAGACTAAGTTGAACAATTTTGTATATGACTTTGGGATATTTATCTTGCTATTTAATTCAAAAAAAATAATACTTGCATAAGTATCATATTAAATCCCTTTACACCTTATTTCTCCACAATTGATCACTTAAATGTATGATTTCAAGTTGTAAATGATAAAAATTAAACTAGATTAAGGAATATAGGGTTGTGTAAAAGAAAAATGTGAATGGGCTGGGCTGGCTCAACTCATAGCCCTTACTGGTTGGGCTTAGTCTGTTATTAGCAAGCTCATTTTTGAGAAATTATATTTTAACAAACTTTATCTCTTTCAAATTCACTTTACTTCAATTTCACACGCACATCTCATTATCACATCAAAATTTAAAAACTTCTAACATGACATGTAATGAACTTATAAGATTTGTGAGAGATAAAGTTTATTAAAGTAGCGTTTCTCTTTATAATCTAATGAGTAATGCTTATTTTACAAAACTAACTCTCACAAATTTTACAAAAGATTTTTATAACTAATCATTATGTAATAAGATGATGTAAGTGAGTTGCAATGAGTGATTAACGTATGTGAGAAATTTCATGAGAACTTGTTCGCATCACATTCCCTCCATCGTCGCGTGTTTTTTCTCATGCAAATGTTGTCGGTGAGAAATTTTAATTAGTCGTTTTATCTAAGAGAAATTGGTGAGAAATATCATGAATTTCTCTCATGAATTTTTTTCATAAGACAATTCTTATTTTCTTGTAGTGATAATGATTAGCTAAATTTTTTTTTTTAAGATTTATGAGAATTAAATTTTGTAAGAGAAACGGGCATGACTATGTTACCACCCCATTTTTTTGGGGCAATAGTATTATTCATTTACCTCTCACTTCTTTTTTTTGGTATTAATTTATTATTTTATATGTCATGTATTTTTTTTAAAATGTTTTACTTATAATAAAATAAATTCTAAAAAATGTTAAATGAACAATATAATAAGTATAAAAAATTCAAAAAAATTTTAAAAAATTCTTAAAAATACATGACATCAAAAATAATTAATTAATATAAAAAAAATGAGAGGTGAAAAATAAACAAAGTCTCTCCTTATTCAAAATATAATATATATTAATTTTTTTATAAAATTTTTATTAAATAAACATTTTTCAACTGTACTTAGCACTGTCAAAACTGGCGGGTCGGGTTGGACCCTTCTCAGGTTACAAGAAAAATAGGTAAGGTAAGTCCTTTTTTTGTCGGGCCTCTATTTGAAAGCACTAACCTAACTTTTCAGGGTTTTAGGGCCTAAACAAATTTAAAATTGCCTAATTAAAAAAATATAAAAATTAATCGCAAAAATCAACAAACACATAATCTAAATTAATTAAATTGCAACCAATAATATTTGGTATCTTTGGTTTCTTCCCTTCTCATCATAAAAAATAAAAATTTGTAGATAATTGAAATTAAAATGCATGGCTTAAACTGGTTTTGAATAGCCAGTGTTGATTTATATGACATAATTATTATAATTAAGAAGTTTTAATAAGTTATAATGGTGCAACATATATATTGGCACCAATTGTTCAATATCGCACCATTTGAATCAAATCACATAATAAATAAGCTGAGCTTATAAGTTATAATCAAATTATTGGAACGAATATATATATATATATATATATATATAGACACACACACACACACACATTAATTGGGTACTAGCTGTATTAATAATGGATCCCTAAATGATGTTGTATATAATCAACAGTATAAACGTAATTGTTTAAATAAAAATAGTGTAATTTAGATAAGTTAAGATATTTCAAATAATTAAATATAGTAGTATGATAAAATAAATTTATAAATAATTTATAAAAAATGTGTTTAATTCATATGCTAATTAAGATAAAAAATTAATATATATAAAAAGACAAGTTGTTTAATTCATATACTATATATGATAAAAAAATTATTAAAAAAAATT
>JASKGM010038899.1:11370-23076 GCA_034509205.1 Ceratonia siliqua
TTAATATAAAAATTATAAATAAAAATTTACTCATAAAATATTACTACTAGCCTACCATAATAACCACATTAATTTTCATTATCCAATTCAACGTTAATTCTTGAGTTTTTATACATATTTTTCTAACCGTCCTCTTTAGACGAGTTATTAGTCCTCTTTAGAGTAGTTTTTTTGCAGGCAATATTATTTTTAGAAAATACTTATTCTATTATAAAATTTTTTTAAATAATTACTTTTATAAAACATAACATCATTTAAAAATTTAAGGTTAAGTTAAAATTTAGTGTTCCAAATAACAATTTTCCCATTCTTTGAAAACAAATTTTGTTATCTTTTTGTTCATCAGAATTTTTTTTGCAAATTATTCTACAAAACTATTTTAACAAAAAATCAAAAACATAATCCCTACAATTATCACTGGCAACTTCACCATTGAGCTTGTGGCGTCCATTCTCGCAGATTGAAGCAGAACAACCTCTTCTCACAAATTCGAGCAGGCCAAAACTGACCAGATTCAACACACCTCACTCCCCAAACGCACACCGAGAAGCTCAGCCTCGCCTTCTTGCCACGAACCACCACTGAAGTTCCTGTCCCATTGTCGCCGGCAACGCCATTGTCAGTTCAACAGCCACCGGAGTAAAACCCCAGCTATGAAATAGAGGAAGCTACAAAGCGGCTGCCAAATCTCCCTTAAAGCACCACTTCAACGGTTTTGGATTTCCTTCCTTCGGATTCTTCAAGGCGCTTCATTATCGGGAACTTCCGAGCATAAATCCGTTCAGAAACTGGTAAATTTTCACACCTAAATTGATTTTTCTTTGGGGGTTTTGAGCTGGGTATTTGAGTTATTCCACAGGGCAAAATTCGTGGGGTTTATTGCTGGGATTTGAGAGGAGTGTTTGATTCTGTTTTGCTCAACTTTTGTTGCTATTTTTTTAGTTGATTACTGGTATTTGAGTTAGTCTCTGTTTTGATAGGGAAAAAATATCATAGCCTTGCCACTATTAGCTTACATATTTCAGACAACTTTGTTTATCTATAATAAGATAGCTAACTTGTCCTTATTCATTATTGTTCCATATTCTCTTTGTTATGAATATACATATACGTCTGGTTGTGTTTGCAAAATGGATTTGGATAACAAGTACGGTGGCTGGACGCGTCTACCTTGCTATATATGAATATTGTATAGAAACAGAACCATCTAGCTAGGAAGCAAGATCAAAGAGGTGGAAGAAAACTTATTTTAGATCAAACCACTTCCAAACTATTGTGTTTTCTGTGAATCTGTGTGGTAAAAGAAGTTCATCTGTCATCCTGCCGTTGAGCCATTGCAGGTGACCTCTTCCAAACCAATTTCACAATATTAGTGTCTGTTTCTCCATTGGACTTTAGAGTCATTTGTCTTTTTTGTTTGGACTTTTCTGGGGGGGAAGTCAAGCAGGAGAATGTGTGTCACTAAATTGGAGGGTTTATTAGTGAGTTACCTCGAAATAATTATGGTGTTCAAGGATGAAGCCACAAAGCCAAATATTTTGCCTCAAATCTGTGATTTTTTAACAGCTGTGTTTTATTTTCAAAAATAGACAGCACAGAGCCATATACACAAGATAGCAGTGAAGTAGTACTAGTGTGTGAGTTATTTGGTTCAAACTATTTTACTGGAAATGAGAGAGAACTACTAATTGGGTCTCTGTATTTAAGTACTTAAAAAGATTGGTGCTTGAAGCATTTCAAGAACTGGGTGTCTTGTGTTTTCTAATGGTTATGCAATTTAATTGGAAGATGTCCCACGATTTGATTCATTTGGAAAAATAAAATTTTAAATGCAAGTTTCAGTTCCTTTTCTGAACTGTATGTCGATGTTTTTCTGTAATGATTAATGACACCCACCCAACATTAAGCATGAAGACGAGACAGGTGTGCTACTAAGTGACAAAATGTATTTTTGAACTGTATTGGTTGCATCTTTGTAAATAATTAAATTTTCACAATTCTTTAGAGTTTGTTGCTGTTTGTTGTCATAATCCTTTAGATTAGATAATGAATTAGTTAAGAGTTCAATGTTTCAATTTTTCCTATGCTAATCCAAATATATGTAGTTGACTCGAGGATGATGGATTATGTTGAGTAGTGATGATGATGGTGACATTGATGAGCAAAATCTCAATTCCCTTATTTGATGGTGACATTGATCATTTTGGATGATAAGTTGGAGTTGATTTTGACAAAGATTTGATAGAATTTTATAGTTTGTACTTGTCAATTTCTCTTTGCACATTAGACAATTTATTTGAAAACTATACTAACTCAGGTTGAAAATTGTATATTGAACAAATTATGTTCTAATCTTTATCATTTAATTTGTATCTTTTTATCACAATAGGCTAAGCCCAAGCTTTATCTATGGGTTTGGGCCAAAGCTTGGTCCATGATTATGGGTTGAATTTAAGATGGGCTTGGGCTTGGACCGAAGCCCAAACACATAAAGTCCATTGGGAAGCCAAGCCCGGCCCATAAGCAGGTCTACTCGCAATCACCAATCTTCTCTAAATCCTCTATTCCTACAATCCTTCTTCTGTTTTCACACTGAGCCACTGGTAATTTTCTTATGCTCCAAAATGAGAAGAGGCTTGCTCCTCAATTCCTTCAATCCTTCGAACTGAATTCCTCTGCTCCTAAATGGTGAGGCCACAGTGCCAGAATGTGTCGCAACGTTGCTGGATTTTAGAGATTGGCTCCAGTCCAGGTGCCTCCTATTCCTCTATCTCTCTTTTCTAACTTCTGGATCATTGATTTTCATGTTTTAGTATGCAAACAACCCGCGATTTGGGTCACACGTACTGGAACGGGCATCATAGGGCATATAGGCGAGTTGGGCATCAGTGGATGCGATAACTTCTTTTGCATTAGCTCCCAGAAACAAATTGGGAAGGATGGAGTTACTAAGGCGTTGTCAAAAGGCCTTCTTTCTGCATGCTGTTATGATTCACAAGATTTTGTCCTCCTTATTTTTTTAGTTAATTTATGGTATTATGATATGTTCATCTCAAATGTAATGCTGAGAATTCTTCTAAGAAAAGAGTACTTATTTATTGTGTTTACACCCTGTAGTGTAGAATAATAGGGCTGAATATCCTCAGATGAACCCAAAATCTCTTCTGTTGCTGGTTGAGTTTTCTCTTCAGTAGAAATCGAAAGGGCTGAGTATTGCTTTGTTATTGTGCATGTAGACTGTTGAAACTTGGTTTGCTTGATTGCACTAGAGAATATCATTTCCCTACAAGTGCACTGGCCAACTTAAAAAAATATTGCTTTCAATTTAATTTTTTCCCTTTCCTTTATTATTAATATCTTTTGATAGTGGAAGAAAATTTATCAAAAAAAAGTACAAAGGCTGAAAATAAGACTCTTTGGAGGTAGGGGAGAAAAATCCCCAAAGAGAAAGAAGAAAAAGACATTTTAACAAAGCAAATGCCAATCCCTCTACATGATTGATTGAGAAACCTCTCTAAATACACCATTCAATGAACGTTACAACTTACAAAGAAACCATAAAAGCAACACTGTTCCCTAACAGAGGCATTAGCATATGTTTATCCTTGAAAATTATGACATCCTCTTTCAACTATAAGCACCAACTATTGCAAAACTTGATTATCTCTATAAAGGTTTCACTCCTCACTCATCCCAAAGCCTTTGAAGGGACTTAGCAAAATTGCTCCAAGTTTGCAGGATACTTCCAGTTCTTACCAGAAAGTCTCCATGAGAGATCCCTAGCGGATCACTAGTCTCTGAATAAGCAAACCACATAACACATAATTTAGGAGAGCATTCTTTGGTTTGTAGCTTTCAACAAAGTGATAGTATTAATCCTAGTGAATGCAGTAGTCCAAAATTTCCCAACGATTTGTTGGTGATAATAATGATTGCTTTTTAGTCTAAATAGTTTCTTCCATGGAGGAAATGATTTTCTTCCCTCATCATTTCAATTAATTGCTTCACCACCTTTTATTTCTCAATGTGTTTGTCTCAATGAAGCTAGAGACAGTAAAATTTATGGATTGATGGAAGCTAAAGGAGATTAGAACTTGTTGGTAGTCTTACATCACCTGAGTAGATTGGTTAAGTGTTGAATATAAGTAGGAGGCAATTGTTGAGAGGGAGATTGTTGGCCAATGTGTGGCAACAATTGTCCCATGGCGAGGCCCAGGTAAGAGGCAAGTGACAGTCGAAACGTGGTGCTTGAGAAGATACAATTAAGTAGAAAAAGTTATGCCTTGACTAACAGCTATAGCTTTTGGGTTAGTGGTAAGTGTTCAATCTAACAATTGGTGTGAGCTATGGTTCAAACCAGATTAAGCCAAGCATGTGTAAGTATGAACTAACATGGTATCAGAGCTATGGTTCAAACCTACGGCCAGGCATCTTTCGGTGGGGCTGCACGCCTAAGCGTGAGGGGTGTGTTCGTAGTCCACATTGCCTGGGTAAGTTGGTTAAATGTTGAATATAAGTGGGAGGCAATCTTCACCTTACGAACGGGTTTTTACGGATGAATTAGGCCTTCACGGAGAGAGGGAGAGATTAGGATTACAATGTGTTCAAGTATTAGGATTTGGATTACGAGCCGGTTTTTATAGATGGGTTAGGCCCTCACAGATAGAGAGAGAGAGAGATTAGGTTGGTTAAATGTTGAATATAAGTGGGAGGCAATTTTCACCTTACAAACCGGTTTTTACGGATGAGTTAGGCCCTCAGAGAGAGAGAGTTGAATCTTTTGCTTTTTATATAAATCCCAATTATTAGAACTCATATGTAAATCAACTGAGATAATTATTAATTCAATGCTATTATTTCCACACTCACTTTTTCAACACTCCTCTCACACCCTAATTTTTTAATATATTCTCTCTCTCTTTTTCCCTATCTTCTCTATCATGTCATCACAAAAACTAACAATAAAATAGGGTGTGGGAGGGTGTGGATGTACAGAGGTGTGTAAATACCATTCCTCTATTTAATTTGTTCCAATTGTCATAACTGATGTATGATTTGATTGAAATCGTTTAATTTCTGAAAGAATAAGGTGCCGAACACATTGTTATCGTTTATAGTTTATCATTACTTGTGCACTTGTTTGTGACTTTCTGTAAATGATTGGGGATTAAATTGAAAATTAGCTCAAATGTGAATTTTAATTCTATAATGAATATTTTGTTTACTTGTATACTGCTAAAGAAGTTATTGTGTGTTTCTAATACATTAAATTATTGACTCTCTTTTTTCATGTTATTTGATTGATGTCAGTCAAGGATAAGAAAGATGGAGCCAGAGGTAATAGAGGCAGAGCTAGTATTGCCTACCTACCTCAGTTTTAAGCGGGTTCAAACATATGAGAAATACCCTAAAGGCCAAGCTAGAGGCAGGCACTGGAAACATCTTAAGCAGATTATCCAAGCTGAGAATTACCAGACTTACTCACCAGATGAACCCAATTGTAAGCTATCCGAGCTAATTTTTGCTTTTGCCTTGAAAGGAACCCCTTTTCTTCTTTTTCTCTTATACCCTAGCCTTTGTGTATTCATTTGATACTTTTTTTATCATCCATGTAGCTACTCCCTGTACACTCTTTTCCTTTTCTTTTTTTTTTTTTTTAATTTGAAATGTTAATAGGTTGGTGGAGTGATAAACAATTCTACTGTTTGTTAAGCTAAAGGTAAAATTCTTCTTAATTTCTGTGTCACTGGGTCAAGAGTATTAAAGAAATGCAACATATGGTTCTGCAACTAGTTTTCCATGATAATACATGGGTGTGTCAGAGTTAAACCTAGAGCCTAAGACTATGTTAGACCACCAGTTTTGAAGGTTTATGCTAGGAGGAAGAAAAATGCCATCATAGGGGGAGTTGTGCTGAATTAGTGTGATGTAAGCTCAGATCTAAGGGTTTGGAGATATGAGGGGATGTGGCATGTGTGAGTCAGTCAGAGTCACAGAGTGCTGCCAGAATCCTACCATTTTATTTTCTGGTTTAGACCTCTTTTGAATTCTGTTGTTACTATTCTGTAATAATATACTTGGTTATTATCTTGGAATCCATCAGATCACTTCCAATATTCCAACTTTGTTCTGTTTCCCTGTTATGCAGTCCATGTGAAAGCTTCTGTTCAGTTGTTTAATTTCTTCATAGGATTGTCTTGCAGATGCCAATATTGAGTCACCCCCCTCTATGCATCCCTGCAAGAGAATTTGCGATATTACAGGCTTTGAGGTATGTAGCATTCTTTATTAGTTTTGGTCAGTTGTATTTCTCTGGTTTTGATTATCATTAGTCATCCATTTCTTTTTTTGGAATTAATGATTTTGCAAATAATTTTAATTTAAAGGGTACAAAGGGTGATTTGCATTTGTGTGAGAAGTTGAATTACAAAATTTCTATTCAAAAGGCTGTCATCCTCACCTGTTTTGATTGAGTCAAATTGTAAATGATCTAATATTTGATCTTGTATCACTGTTTCATAATTGAACTTCTTATTGAATCTTTTACCAACTTTTGAATCTCAAAGAATGACATCTTTTGGCTAAATTTCAATTTTAGTAATATTCCTTCTTTTATTTAGTAAAAATTTAATTACTTTGCCTTATCAAGCTTTTGCATTGAGAACTATTATGATGCAGGAGCATCCCTGTGTTTGCTTAGTTTTAACCTTTTTATGTTTTATTGTTGCCTTTTGTTGCTGTTATCCATTATGTGGCTTTATTTCTGTTATTTTGTTTTATATTGTATCTGTTTTAAGTGACCTTGTGCTATGCACGTGCTCCTTTCCCCCTTTTCAGAACAGTAGTTATCTTGCTGATATAGGCTTGATAGTTTCCAGTTTGTAGGAGTTTTTTATGTTTTGAGATATATGAATGAGATTTCAGAGGTGTTTCTCAGTAGAGAGAACCCTAATACTGTTTAGTACTGTTTATCTTCTTCTCTTCTACTTCTAGCTATTTTCACTAGCTGTTTGTTAGTTTCCTACCCACCCTTGCATTAAGTGGTATCAGAGCCCACGGTCAGTCACTGTAGTAGAAGAGGAGATATGGAATTGCAAGCCAAGTTGGCTGAAATGGCAGAGATCAGAAGATGGATTGGAGATCTAACAAGAGTTATTCAAGCTCTTCAACGACAGAGACGTGCTGAAGCTTGTATGGAGCTATTAGCAAGAAACCATTTTAGAGTGGGTGACTGGGAAGGACCGGAAGAATACTCTGGTGACGAAATGCAGAGTGTCGAGAATGACGTTGAGTGGGAAGCCAGCTTGGAGAGTACTGGTAAGGGGATGCCCCTACCAGTTGCAATAATCACTTCAGGAACAAGCGAAGGTTGCAAAGGCGATTGGGGTTTTGGAAGTGGTATGAATATTGCGTCAGTTGTTGAGACAATGGCTGTGGGAGGCCGATGTGGGTCGACTACTAGTTGGGGTCGACTTGATGATACTGAGTTAGCAAGGGATACAAAAGGGAAAATTGCAGCGAAAGAGGAACGTCAGGAACGTTTTGAGTTTTTGCGTGTACAGTTTTGGCCCCTTCAAAGGTGACGAGCTTTGTTGACTTTGATGGGAATTTAATTGAAGATGCAAGTATCAAGTTGCTGATTGAGCAGCTTAGAAATAGCCCAGAATGCTTTTCCAATTTGACTAACTCTAGGTTCTTAGTTCGGAGAAAACTGAGGAGAGTACTGTCGGTGCAAGTGCATTTGTTACCTTCAAGCTTGTAGGTTGTTTACCACCTTTTAGTGGGACCTTGAGAGTGGACTCATGGAATATTAATGTTGTAGTTGTGTTGATTGGGGCTTCACATGTACAGAAAACAATCACCGCACATGGCTATGTTGAGAAGAGAATTGGTGTTCAAGGGGAGTGGGCCCCTCCTGTTAGTGTTAACAATTGGATCTCATTTGACCCACAGGATAAATTTACAATTGCTGCCGGTGATAAAAGTAACAGGTATTGGTTCCCTATATTAGAGAAGGCATATGCCAAATTGCATGAACCTTTTGAAGCATTAAAAAGTGGGCCTGTTCAAGATGCTGTAGTATGCCTTACTGGGGGTGCTGGGGACTTTACTGGTCCACAGTTTTTAATACAAAGTTGCAATTCACTCCTGGAGCTTGCATGCTTCCCAATAGTGCTGAGGATACGTTTATAGTTCCAGTGATGAATGGAGAGTCATCTTTCTTTCTTAAGCAAGTTGAAGAAGAAAGCCAAGTTAATGATTTCCAGTATCTAGTTGAAGAGCTTCAAAATAAAGAAGTAACATGTAGTCCAGAAAATGATTTTGTAGGGGTTAATGGTTATCAACTAATGGGTCTTCCAACATTTCTGAGAAAGCAATACGGTTGGAAATGCTTACTTGCCTTGTTTATTGATAACTTTGATGATGTGTCTTCAATTGTTGTGCTAGTGATGGTTCCTTAAGTTTGTTAAATGACTCACATCCCTTTGAGGCTGAAGCCATGTCAAATATAATTCCATAGAATAATATGTATGCTGATGAAAATGTGACTGAGGAGTACCATTCCAAACTCAAATCAAGACAATTGAGTAATGAAATAGAGATTCTTCCTCTGTTTTGGATGATAACAGTGAGCAAGGGTGGATTAAGTGTGAATCTATGGTTGAAGCAGTGATTGCTGGTTCAGGACAGTTATTGCAGCCAACTAGCAAAACTAAAGGTGGGCTTAATGAGATTATACTTGGGCTATCATATCAAGAAGTTAATGGGTTTGCTAGAATAGGTCATAAGTTTGCTATAAGAGGGGGAGTTCAAGTTCAGTTTTACCATCTTTCTTACGCATTCTATGAATTTGATTGGAAGGGGCCACAAGATGGTGCGAGTACTCAACTAGTTGATTGCATTGGCGGGATCTTACATGAGTATTTATCTGCTGAGGTAGGCAGTAACACTAATGTTGGTAAGTAAAACTTTATTACCCTGCTGATGCTAGAAAATATTGATGTTGGCATCAAGTTGTATGTAAATATTATTGTAAGGTTATTGTTCCTATTGTTAAGGTGGAAAAAAGTGTTGCATGTGCAGTTCTCTTAGGAAACTATTCTTCCATGGCATCAGATGTTGTTAATGGATATAATGCAGTCATTATTCTAATTATCTTCTCTCATAGAGTTGATGTTAACAAGGCAGTTCCTAAGCCTCTGTTTGAATTTTATCCCATTAGTGAAGTTGAAGGTATGGGAAACAACAGTGTTGTGATTGCGATTGGTGTAGTATTTGCTATTGGTAAGATATATACAATGAAGACTAGATCTCAGCTTAAAGGTGAGAAGTTAGAGATGTCAAAGGAGCATGATTGGATAACTGTTAGGTACAAGGAGATCACGAAGCCATTCTATCTTGACCCTAGTAGTGGAAAGTTGGCATCTCTACTTGTTTACCACCAAGTTTGATGAAACAGGATTGCTTTACTTGAAAAGGTGCACCTCAGGAAAACACCCTACCACAATTGAGTTTGATGTTAAGTGCAAATCTAATTCAGGGATTGTAGAGCTTCAAGTGCAACTCCCAAAGATTGAAGTGAATCAAAATCTTCTGAGTCAAGCTGAATCTTGCCATGCTCCATGTGGTGAGATATTAGATGGTCCTATGAATATTAAGAGTGTTGGTTTGCTGTTTAAGCATTTGGGCAGCTTTACGGTTTGTATACCAGAGTTAAAACTCCTAAGGAAAAATAATGTGGATGCTGTTTCAAGGATTTCCAACTTCATCAGTGTTTTAGGGGCAATGCATTTATGGGGTGAGCCACATATGGTAGTTGATGAATTGGAGAGTATATTAGAAGATGGGATATCCTTGAAAATTTGAGTTGATGAGCTACCGTTAGTAGAGATTGAACTGCAGCTGGCCTATTGTCCAAAGAGGGCTCTGGAGGTTCAAAAGGCTAAAATGTCTCTGGATTTCATTCAGCAAGTGATGAAAGAAGCCAGAATATTACAAATCAAGGGAGAAATTAATTTTCAGTTTTTCTGGTATACCTACTATCACTACCCATCATGGTTATCTCTGTCATGCTAATCTATGTGATGATGGATGTGCAAAGTGGACTCGTCTGGTCCAGGCCAGCAATGGAGCACCAGTTTTTTGTATGGAGTTATTGCCTG
This sequence comes from Ceratonia siliqua, assembly GCA_034509205.1. Lineage (NCBI taxonomy): Eukaryota > Viridiplantae > Streptophyta > Magnoliopsida > Fabales > Fabaceae > Ceratonia > Ceratonia siliqua. The sequence goes on from JASKGM010038899.1 coordinate 21,534, forward strand.
AAGATTCATTGAAACATAATTCTAGTACCGGGGATTGGACTGTTGATGTCTTGTTATGGAGTAACAGGAAGATCTTTCTTGGTGTTTTAACTGATGAAACTCTTGTGTGGATACTCTTTGAATGGCTCCTTTATCATGTCCTAACTCGTTTGTGCTTTTCTCTGGTTATTGGCAAATTTGCACACTTGCTTTGGACAAGTTCTTCTGGTTTGTCTAACAGGACACTCTCTAACGTTCCTCCTCTTGTTCTCCCTGAAGACTTCATTGCCAATTTTACAACTTCAGTCTGTGTTGAGATTAATCAAGGTTTGAGAGTTCTTCAAGATGTTGCTTATAGAGGAAACGGGAAGCAAGTTCTTATTGTGGTAGCAAGCTTGTGGATTGTAGCTATCATTTGGAGATGGGATGCAGGATCACTCTCAGAAGCCGGGTGCTGGTGGTGCCAGATTACGTTCGACTACACCGAAACAATGCTGCTTAAGGACTTCTACGTGTTCTGACCTAAAGTTCCAGTTACTAGGCCACCTTCAAGTGGGGGATTCTGATGCAGAAGCATCCCTGTGCTTGCTTAGTTTTAACCTTTTATGTTTTATTGTTGCCTTTTGTTGCTGTTAGCCATTATGTGGCTTTATTTCTGATATTTTGTTTTATATTGTATCTGTTTTAAGTGACCTTGTGCTATGCCCGTGCTCCTTTCCCCCTCTTGATATAGGCCCGATAGTTTCCAGTTTGTAGGGGTTTTTTGTGTTTTGAGATATATGAATGAGATTTCGGAGGTGTTTCTCGGTAGAGAGAAACCTAGTACTGTTCAGTACTGTTTATCTTCTTCTCTTCTTCTACTTCTAGCTATTTTCACTAGCTGTTTGTTAGTTTCCTACCCACCCCTGCATTATATTAGCTATCATCTTAGCATTCTTGGTGGACAGCTCAAAATGAATTTCTACAGTTCCGTGGATTTGGACAATGTAGCTATTTGGTGGCTAGCTTAGTTCATTTTACCATAGTAGACACTAACTAAGTTCGACTGTCCTTGCTAGAATTATCTTCCGTAGTTGCATGTCATGTAGTGTATTCTTTTAGTTGGAATAGATCCATTACGGTCTACTTTCTTTCACTGGGATCATTTGTCTCTGTTATGTTCATTTGCCTATGATCAGAGGATTAGCTTTCTTGTTCCAGTGCCTACTTGGTTAGGGGTATTTGATGTTTAAAAAGTAGTGGACAGTTAAGATATGAATTGATGTACTTAATTGGAGCTTGAATGTGGCCAGTTTGTGCTAAACTCTTGAGTAATGATGACAATAAACATGTATAACTTTTTTTTTTTGGGGCTAAATTACTATTTTAGTCCTTATAATTTACTTTTGTTTCAAATTTGTCCTAGAATTCTTCATTTTGTCAATTTAATCCTTCTATTTTTTCAACAAGGTGCATATATTGACTATTAAATCGCAATCTTTAGAAACTTGTTGATAATTCCTTCACACTAAACTATGAGTGCATCTCACTATTACATGACTAGAACCATTTCAGTGATAAAGGG
>JASKGM010038919.1:0-11491 GCA_034509205.1 Ceratonia siliqua
CTTAAGTTATTGCAGTTCAGTTTCTCACCCGAAGACTGCAGGACTTTTGCTTACCTTGTACGGATGTTTACCCGTTTTACAAGTATACGAGTTTCATTCCTAAGATACTCAATTCAGGACAATGACATCTCAGTCCTCAAATTTTCAAAGGTTCAGTATAAAAGACTAAAAGTTCATTAATTAAATAGTTCAAACTAAAAAGTAAAACGATTCAATTAGAGACACACTTTATCTAATACTTTCCAGCTTATACTCCCAAATCCTGATTCATCCTTTATAGGAAACAACTCTTAAATCTCGAGACCGCAGCCCGGTAAAGAATTCTCGAATTAGAATATGGTCATTAGCGATTAATATAAAACGAAAGGATTCATGAAAAAAGAAAAAAAGAAATAACAAACAATGATGGTCTCGTGAAAACAAACACTAGGGCGTAGTAATGGGAGAAGTAAAAAGTGGTTCTAATTCCAAACCTTGAAATCATCAGAGAGGTCGTCCGGCAGCTCATACTCGGATTTATCCACCCGAACCTGGTCGTACCGCTTATTCTTCTGAGACTCCTCTTCAGCTTGTTCTTCATCGTACTCGTATACATCCTTGCCATAAAGCTCTCCCTCTTCATTGTAATCATCGGAAGCGATCTCTTCGTCACTATTCAATGTGGTACTGGGGTTTAAGCGTTCAAGATCTTTTTGCAACGATGAAGGTAAGCGAGGGCCGCTCTTCTTCCGTTTGTCACCCTTCCTGGATTGAGTTTCCGAATTAGACGATTTTTGCTTGTTAATCTTCTTCTTCGACTTCTCCCTTCCCCGGTTGGCATCGTCCCTGAGTTTTCGCTTCGTGCCTGCCATGGCTGCGGACGAGAGTGGAGGCGAATAGTGGGTTTTGGGTTTGGAAAAAAGATCCTAAATACAATCGAATCTTGATAGATCCAATTCTATCTGGCGTTATTCAGCCTTTAGGGCGGACGACTGGTTACGGAGGGACCGTTTCCAATTTGGAAGGCTGCAACTTCTTAGCCGCTGGCTGCAGTCTCTACTCTGCGAATACTATGGCACGCTCTTTGTTGTTACAATGGGGCCCTTCAGCACAAGGAGATTTTACCCGTTGGTGTCAATTAGGTCGTCCGTGGATAGATCCAATTCCATCTTTACGGCTCCTTCGTCAATTTTGATAATATTTAAAATTTAGAATTAACAATAGTTTTTATTTTTTTAAATAAGATAAAGGGTAAATTACATTTACATATCTCTAAAACCAATTTGAATTTATACATAAATCCTCATCTCATTAATAAATTTGTTAATAGATTTTATATGAAATATATTTGTTCTCTTAAAAATTTTCAATAACAAATTTTATACATCACAAATATTAAAATGTAAAGTTGATATTTTAAAAAAATTTATAATAAAAAATTTTAATGTAAATATTTTAATTTATAAGGAGTGTAAATGTAGGTTTAATAAATTTTAGAAATAGTTTGAATTAAAATTAAAAGAAACGTAGACGTATAATTTAAAAATTTATAAGGAGGTGAATGTAATTTATTTTAATAAATTTTAAAAAAATTTTAGTGAGTTTTAAAATTATTAAATTTCATATTTGAATTTTCTTTAACTTTTCAAATATTATAAATAATACTAAATAATTAAAGAAGATACTACAGATATGTAAATAAAACTATTTATAATTTTAAGGCTTAAATTATTTCTTTAAAAAATAAAATTTAATTTATATTTTCAAGTTAAATAATGTTATATTATTTATTTATTTATTTATTTATTTTAAATAATATTCTGCTCCTTCGACTTAAAAAGTAAAATATTCAAACAAAATATTACAAATCATACAAAAAGTTTAAAATGGTTGTAACCTATTTTTTATATGATTATAGGGGTAGTATTCTTTATAGGCGGTGGCTATCTTATATCGACAGCTAAATTTTTTTTTTATTTTTTTTTTCATGCTTTTTTTATTTTTTTTATTTTTTAAAATTAATTAATTATTTTATATTTTATATTTTTTAAAAATATTTTTTAAAATGTTTTTAAATTTTTTTATATCTCTTTTATTATTCATTTATAATTTTTTTATTATTTATTTATAACTTAAAAAAAATTTTAAAAAATAAAAAAAAATTTATCAAACTCACCTCCCGCCCCGTTGGGACAGTACAGGAGTGTTCCATTTATATCAATGTAAAATGATTACATTTTTTTATTTAAAACTTTTATAAAATTAAGTTAAATATATTTTAAATTGTGAATTAATTATTTGACTGCAAATATTTAAAAAAATCACAAGTAAACATAATTGAAACAAAAATATCTTCTTTAATTTACAGTCTAAATCTAATATTTGTCGGAAGAGAAATTCAGGTCTTTATACAGTACCTTCAATATTTTCACACAAAAAATTATTGTATTTGTATAATTAGCATTTCTTTTTCTTATAATTTTTGCATAAATTGTAGTAAAGAATTTTGAACTTAAAATCTCTTATAAATTATTCAACCCTTTTATCACTATACTCCACGTCTAAACCTAATGGCTTAAATTCATTAGTTTTAATTTAAATAATACATGTTAAACAAAGTATATAATAATCTCAAGAAAATTATATTCACTTCTCTTAGAATCTTTGAAAAACACATTTATATTTGTTTAATTTTAATTTATATTAAAAGTTTTTATAAAGTTTATATTTATATCTCATTTAGTTTCAGAATACGTATATTAAACTTTCTTATTATAAAATGTTAATAAACATTAACTTGCTTTGATAAGTTTTTTTTTTCCAATTTGATAAGTTATAATACATTGAATTAGGTTATTAATATTTTTAAGAGAAATAATGTATTTAGTGTCAAGAGTATAAGATTTATTAATAAAGTAAAGACTTTATTATATATTAAAACTATGTAAATATATGTCTGAATAAAAGTTTAAGAAAAGTAAAAGTAATTTATTCTACAATCTTAACTTTTGGAAGTTACTCCAACAAATTATTTTTGAGCAAAGGAGGCCTTTTAATTAACATAAAAGTGCTAGCCCACAGTGATAATTAATTATTGTAAGAATGGATTATGAACGTTTTCACCAACTTTACTATACATTTTATATGTGTAACTTCTCAAATAAATTGTTTAAAAAAACCTTTTAAATCATATTTTTTTATTAGAGATTATTAACTTTTTTATTATGTTGTAGAGGTTAACAATTTATATATTTTTAATTTAATAAAAAAATTATCACTCTTATAAATATAATGATATTCTGATCATTTTATTGGAGAGATACAATAAATTTAGATATATTTAAAATATTTATGTTATGAAAAAGACAAAATTATTCATCCATTTATTTAATAAAATAACTAAAATATCCCTATATTTATTATTATACATCCTAAAGAATACAACAACATCACTCATTTAGATTACAAGTAAATTTCTATATATTTTTATACATTAAAGCTCCTCTCATTCATCAGGGGGAATTAAGTTAAAGGAACAGCCACTACTTAGCGTTTTAATTAAGGAGTCTGCTTATTAGTTTACACTGTCACTTCTTTTCTTTCAACCTATAAAAAATGTAAATGAGGTCTAGCTTGAGTCTCCTATTCTAGTTGCTAAGCCCAAAATTTAGCTTAATTATGCAATAAACCACGTTCTAAACCCATTTGAGTCGACGCACGATGGCAACAATTTCACGGTCTGCCATACTCTACCGTATACAAGTACTCCTCTAATTTTTCCCTGGCACTAAGAAATCTTCTAATTCCGTAGAGAACTGTGCTTTCAGACCTACCGACTATGTTTGTCTGTCTTCGGAAGATTTTTTTCTGCAAAACAGGGTGGCCATGGCACTTAGTTGAACAGTTGGTGGAAGCCTTCAAACAGTTTGCACTGGTTTTTTAAGACTTGACAATGTCTCATCTCCTCCTCTGTATCTCTGCTCTTTGTCTGATGCTCAGTTACATTACCCCATTCTTAACCTTTAGTCAAAGACTTGAAAGAACAGAAACTGTAGATACACAGAGAACAGAGTTGTCATTTGGTCCACTTCGTACTACAAAAATGGTCTACATCAGTGATTTGTATTTGTGCTACTGTATAAACGCTGTGCATGGTTCACGCTATCTTAGTCATTAGTCAAGTCAAATTACTGATTTGCTTCACTCTGTTTCATGAAGAGGAAACGGCATACTGCGAAGAAGAGAAGGTGGAAACAAAGACAGGAAAAAAAGAGAGACATTACCTCGTACAGCGCCAGACACAGCTAAGGCAAGAGAGGGAAAGGTGAGGAGCCCGTGTTGGAGAAGGGGAGCACGTGCAAAGGGTTCAATTGAGAGCCAAGGGTTTGCACGTGCCCTGCTTCTCCAACAAGGAGTTTCTCACCCGGTGAAGACCACAGAGTTTAGAGTTTAGAGTCCGAGAACGGTGGTGGAAGTTGAACTAGACAGAGGAAAAAGGTGGGTATTTATAGATGCAACTTTAGAGAGAGAAGAGAAGAGTGAATTAAAGGTGTCTGTGTCTGTGTGGAGAAAAAACTCTGGCAAACCATGCCCACCATAATGCCAGTACTCACAGAAATTCAAAGTAGGGATATCGAAGGATGCCCATATTGAGTCTTGTCTGCCTTAATTTCATAAAAAAGTCACCATTTGTTCATTTTGAGGTTCACTGCAGCAGAGACACAAGCACAAGCCCTAACGCCAGTGTCTGGATCAAGAATGTTGGGTCCCACATGCTCTATATTTATATGGGCTTTGCCTTTTGCATTTGCTAAGAATTGGATGGTGCAAGCAGCGGAGAAGAATAATGTATGAGTGCACGTAGGCTTTGCGTGTTGGGCGCAAGTTTTTGAGTATGGCATGTGTGTGCCTGTGAGTTTTTTTTAAGAAATTTAGGAAAGTCACTGTGTAGATATCATTCCCTATACGCACTAGGCCTTACCTTTTCCCTCCTAAGCTTTTGGTGCCTTAACAGATCATGGGAGAATAGGAGAATTTCAAAGAACTAACATTAATTCCCGACAGTAGAGAAAGTAAACAATAAACACTGGCCATGAAGTATTCCAGGCAAACTTGGTATTCTAGCAACTAGCAAGCATAAGCAAAGAAACCTTTAACTCCTAATTACTTGTTCTCTGTATATTTTCTTATTAATAAGCATTCAATTCAAAGTTCGTCATTGTTTGTAATGCTTGTAAAATGCGACATTTACACACATTAACTGGCGATCATCCTCTGTTCAGCGCATATCTGAACTTGCATGTCTCTCCTACACCCACTTCACCACTTGACTAGGGCCATGAGCTGGCGGAGTGGGATGAAACATTAGGAAGTGTCGGGTGGAAAGCATGGGAGAACTTGTGGCGTGTGATAATGGGTCAAATCTTAGTTAGAGCTTTTACATAGGTCGTCGTCACCCTGACGCAGCCCATCATTACTAGTTGGTGTATCCTTCAGTGCCATAAAATAAATAGGAAGGTTAATAGGAAAAATAAAACACTGCTTGCATGTCATAGAGGATGCCTAAATTTTGACAAGCATTAAGAGAGTGGGTGAGGTTCATGTCGGAAGGGTGATTTTAGTGCCATTTATTATGAGTTGGAACTGTTATCACTCTAGAATGAACATGCTTTATCTTGTGGAAGAAGAACATAGATTCTGGATGAGGTCATTATCAAATCCAACGACTTAAATATTGGCGTGTGCATCCTGGCACTTGATATGTAGTAGTAAATGCTTTATTTGGTCACACACTCATATTATTCAAAGGCTTTTGATATTCAATCATGCTCCCATGTTGCTAAAATTCTACAGCACTTGATGTAAGATCTTGACTATGCTTCAGATAAAGGAACAGCAACACAACAAATAAGGTACTTCCTTCCTCGTGCATTAAATTTGGGAACTGATAAAATCTTCCTATTATTACTCCAATCGGAACCCAGTCACCTGTGAAGAAAACAATTATTTTTATAGGTATGGAAACGCCCTTCTCTTTCCCTCTCAGTTACCAATATGGACCAAGGGCAGATAGAACTTGAAAGATCTGACGAAACTGGAACAGACTAATGCCAGGGTTTCTTTTAATACGAAATGTTCTCGGTGCCCCTTTTGAATTCCAGAACCAAAACAGTGAATTAGTACCTCTCTTTTGGTCAATGACAGCGATAAGGGGATTGAATTAGATTTAGCAGATATTTTCGATAGTTAACATAGGATGGAAGTGCCTCGTTCTGGCCGTTCAAATATGGCATACGACTATCTTATCTAAACTACTGTACAGCAATTTTTTTGAAACAGTTAGCTTAATGCCCGGCACATACGTTTTTCTGGTATTATATATGCAGATTATTGAAACATATCCCTCAAAAAGAACTGAGCCTGACTTGAAGCTATTGTACTTGAGATGATCGTAATATATTCTTCGTGAGAAGCAACCGAGTATGAGAATATCGTAAATAAAACAAATCACCAACTTCCCTAACGTACTATGAACATGTTATGGATCTAAATATACGCCAAAGCCTAAGCCTTTGCTGGGAAATGAAGTGAAAAAGCAAAGGATAAAATGAGTTAAGAAAAAAATTATGAGGCAATCTTTATGAAATTAGTCAGTTGCAAGACAGAAAAGAATATATATTTGTGGCTGAAAGACCTTGACGCCAGTTAGTTGAGTTATATAATTAAATATATTTTTCTAAAAAGTTATCAACCACTTACTACAATCATACTGGAACCAAGGCTACTTAAGGGACACAGCAATTGAGAAGCTACAGAATTCCATTAGACGGACACAACCTCCGACTTGAAGTCGTATGACGGTGGCCTTTCTCATAGCAAAAACAGAAACCACAGCGTCTATTTTTTGGCGTAAGTTATCAACATAGGGTTCTGCGGGGTTATCTTGAAGCCTTGTAGTGCCTGCATTGCCACCGTGGATTGCATCTCATCTCCATACTCCACAAAGGCAATCCCTGGTTTTGTTTCCACCATTCTAACTTCCTTGAAACCAGGATATTGAAGAAAGAGCATTTGCAGCATCATGGGAGTTGTCTCGGTGGGAAGATTCTGAATAAAGAGAATATTATTTGGTGGCGCAGGAGCCTCAGGTACCATAGATTTTGCACCACCTGGATAAGGTATCTGGGATAGCAGCGATATTTTAAAGAGTACAGCAGCAATTGTAGAAGTAAGTAATATAGTCACAAGAAATAAAAAGAAATAAAACAGATCATAATTACTGCACATTTGAATATAAATTGTATGAAAGAGAAAATTTATCATCTTTATTTTTAAGGCAATAGCAATAACGTCATCTCTCTCTCACTTTCTTCTAATAGAGTTCCTATTTTTTTCTGTAGGCAAACCAAAAATTTCCAGTTTATGCTTTTTCCTCAAAAATTTTCACGTCAAATCTTCTACTCATACTTGTCTACTTTTAATCTTTATAACAATTCTTAGTACAAGTCCACGAGCCAAATTTCAAACACCAGTTACTATACCACAAAAAGAAGAATAAAGCTTGTAAAATGTCAAATTCAACCAAGACAACTAGAGAATTATAAGGTTTTTAACATCATCAATCATTGGAAAAAGAATAATAGTGCAAAAAGAAAAAATGATAAAAGAATAAACTAAAACTGCAGAAGATACTCACAGGAGGAGTTGCACCATAGGCACCAGCATAAGCAGGATTGAGGCCCATTCCAGCTTGATTAGCATCATGTTGGTCCTTCCTTTTTCTGCCTGCAACAAAATACAAGAAGCTTACTTCCATCCAATTTCCTTGTCCTATTAATTCTTTTTCAAGTCAATGTTTAATAAATACATAGTACATTTAATATCATATGCATTAATGAATATATTCCACATAACACAAACTTTAGTTTATAACAAGAGAGCTGTACCCACCCTACATGCTTAGAATATCTCCCCTGGTCACATATATCAGGCTGAACTTGCCTAAAGGGTGCAATCGATTTCAAATTTAGGACAATTTCTCTTTCTTCAACAATGCATTTGAACCCTAACCTTTGTTTTTAATAGGGGATACAGTGCCATGAAACCCATTGGTGTGTCACATAATGTCATTCATTGCTTTGGGTTCCCATTTTAAAATAGGAAGCAGGCTTTAATTAGTTTATTTATTGTCAGTTCCCATTTGGGTACCCATATTAAACTCCACGATCTTATATACTTAAAGGAGAAGTAGAGAGATTAGTGAATGTTTTACCTTTGTCCTCATGCCTCTTACGTCTTTCCCTGGGAACAAAAGTACCATCAGCTTTTGCTACTATATCTGATTTAGTCTTTGCATACTGTATTCTCTGCAAATTGCAATACCAAATTCAATTTCTTGTAATAGAAAGACATCTGTGGCATGGCATAAATTAAGAGGAAAATAAAGCAATTCTAAATCAGCAGCTAAAAGTAAGGATGAAAGAGAAGAAGCATATTCAACAAGAACGTATTGCCGAAATAAAAGTATGAAGTTATGTTGTTAGCTGTCTGCATTAATTTTGTTTAATTCGCCTGTTCTTATTAAGACAGTATAGATGGGATGCATAATTGCAATAACTTCCAGATACCCAGATAAATTATTGAACTATTCAAGTACATGAGACAAAACACATACATATCACATATAATGTAATTTATGAAAATAATAATAATAATTAATTTGCTGGAAGTCCACCAAGGGAAATATATGCAGTCTGAAGCTCAGAAATTATTTATATATTCACCCATTGCAAGAAGTCATCGTCATTTTATATTTAAAAGGGACACCTAAAATGCTACAGAAGTCTAGTAGAATGGGGGGGATACATCCCACAACAAGTCAAGCCAATGCTCTATATGAACTTATATCCAGCTCAATGCTCAGACCATTAGGTCATATTACAGGTTAGAAAGAAAATGACGCACATGACTAATTTGAAAAAGCTCCACCTGGGTCAAGTGAGCAATCCTTGTTGCAGCTGACATAACTTGAGTAATCATTGTCGCACTCGCATGATATAACTTGCAGCTTGGTATAACAACTTATGCAAGACAACATTATTCCAAAGTCTAAGAAGCTAAAAGCTTATGAACTTACCTATAGGATGATAACAAAAAGCCGAGCCAAAGAACGTTCAGGTAGAAATAAGTGCCAGTTTCCTAATGTGATATCATGCAATCAGACCTTATGTCACAGAAATCTAAAGTCTAACATGAACCATGAACTTGTAACTAAAGCTTGTTTTCTTCCTTTTAGGCCTCAATAGATCAGACATATGTTTTCTCCCTTTTAGTCTCATTCCACCTTGAAGAGCATTATGGGCGCTCTACAACCCTTTTTGTTTTTACCTTGTGACGCATAGATTATGTTAATTTTCTTTAGGATGTTCTGTAATAAGTTCTGGGAACAAATGCACATTCGAAATAAGATTGTTACAGATTTACAGTTTCAAAATTTCCATCAACAGATTGCCTCCAAGTAGATACCTTTGAACAAGGCCAGCTAAATTACAAGTTTCTCATAATCAAAACTATATTAAACACAATAATAATAATAAGATTTGTAATAGAAAGAAAACAAAGTAGACAACAATTCTCGAGATCAAAACTGAAATTCAATGGAAAAAAAAAACTCTGCGCTAGAAATGGTAGAGGGTTATACACATTCAAACAATATTGTTACGGTTTTGAACTTTCTGTGAATGCACTGCTTTCCAGTATAGGCCTTTGAATAAAGCCAGGTAGTCTAAGTTTCTCATAATCAAAATTACACCTAAACGTGATAATTAACTATGTGAAAGAAAGCGAGAATAAGTGTAGAAAACCATACTAGAGCACTAATCAGAGAGAATTTTGTAATGGAACAAGTGAAGGGACATACCATGGGCTTATCATAAAAGGGGAAACCTTGCATTTGCCTAAGCGCATTGGAAGCAGAGGAGACTTCCTCAAACACAACCCAAGCTTGACCTTTGTGCTTGAGGGTCTTGAACGCTAACACCTCCAGTATCTTCCCGAACTGGGAGAAAACGGCGTGCAACGACTTCTTCAACTCTGCATTCAATTGAAAAACAAGAATACAGCGACATTGAAGTCAGAGAAAGAGCGAAATTGTGCGGGATGAGAGGTGAGAGAGGTTGAAGTATGTACCATCCAGCTTAATCTTTTCATTAAGGTTGTTGATGTAGATGGTCTTGTTGGGTGGGATTTCAGCGCCCGTATTGACTTCGGACATCTTTCACTTCCACTCTTCCTCCAGGCGAACAGCGTAGGAGCAGTGCACTTCCAATTCCGTCTCTGAGAAACCTCCAGGACGGGAAAAAACCCTATATTAACCACGCCCGGAGACGGTGCCCGAAAGCAGCAAACGATCACGGTCATTCGATTAGCTTTCGGGCTTCTCCAGTTCTTAGTTCGATGATTTGGGCCTCACATTTTGGACCGATTCTACAAGTAGGGCTAACAATTCTCTATGCAAGTTAGCCTGTTAGGCCGGCCCCCCAAAAAAAAGGAATATTTCTTTCATGAATTAGATTAGAATAATTTGAAGTACAGTTATGTGAGACATTTAACCTTTTAAAAGTGTTCTTTATTTTTTCTTCTCTTATTTATTTTGATTATTTAAAATAAATAAACGATTAAGATTTCAACAACGTAATCGGGATAACTACAACTCTAATATCATAAACTTAGTGAAAGAAAGGACTAGCTGGAATTAAAAAGGTATGTGGTGGCCATTGGCAAGGTCAAACACTGATTATGGGATAAGGATGCAAGAAATTGGCACAAGTTTTATAGTTGACTGACGTTTATGTTTTCTTTTTCAGTTGCCTTACCTTGCTTTGAGCATCCAAATGTGTGACCAAAAATTTGTTTAAACCAATATTTTATAGTGTCCAAGTAAGGTGACGTGTAAAAAGCATTATTTAACGCGAAGAGACGCAACTAAGTAAAACAAAGGTTTGAGTGGCTATTGATCCAGCTTGGAGGCAAATATGAGTAGTGGAGAAGTACATGACCCTTCTCATTCTTCAAAGGATATTAGTTGAGTTTAACAAAATAGATTCGATTCACTCGCTCCATAGAAAGAACTGGATTTGGGATTGTGAAGAACTAGAAGATTTGAAGTGTGAAAACAGAAGCAATCTAGATAGTAAATGGGAATGGTTATGGTTAGGCATAGAAGAGGGTGAAATATGTTTGGATGGCAATGCCATAGGGAAAACGCATATTGGGCGTTGTTGTGTTTGGATGTAGCAAGGAAAGTCCCGGAAGATTTCATATACTGTTTTGGCAAATTGGCAAGTTGGGAAAGCAAAAGTAGACGTCAAAGTCAAATCGAACAAAACGCGGGGTGTGAAGAAATCACATGATCGAGTTCAGCTCCTTCACCATTGACTGGGAGTGGCGGTCCATGTCAGTCTTTCAAATTACAAGTCACACCATGGCCCTCCACCACATTCATGATTCATGA
>JASKGM010038930.1:0-23070 GCA_034509205.1 Ceratonia siliqua
CCCCCCCCCCCCCCCCCCCAAGCCATAGTAGTGCCAAAGATTTTCTTCCAAGTGATTACCAATCATCCCAGGCAGAATTCACATATAAGCTAGTGTGCAATACATTATGGTTTGCAATTTTTATTAGCTGATCACCAAAAGAAAGAAGTACTTGTAACTAACGTTACCATCCAACTTGTCAGCTTTTTCCCCTATGATACAGTCTACAGTAGGATTGAGCAAAGACAAAATTTAGCATTTGTAATTAGATAAGATTTCATCCAGCATGAAAAACAGGGCTCACAGGGGAGAGAAATAGCAAAGAGCAGGTTGTCTATTCTAGTTTAACAAACAGAGGCAGGAGGAACAAGCACTGTTTCAGCATTCTCATCAACTATAAGCTTGGGGTAAAAAACCAAAAAAAAAAAAAAAAACAGATCTCATATGCTGCAAAAAGGTTCATTATGCACCACATAGAACAAGGCTACCAACCTGGATTATGATCTTAGCACATTCATTGCAAGGAAACATGGTCACATATAGCCGCTGCATGCATTAAACAAGGAAAACTAAATAAGTGAATTCGCTAAACACCAGTTTGTAAAAACCCAGAATTCAAAGTGCATGTGCTAGTGAAGAAATTTCTTCATGTGCTAACCAGGGCAAGTATTCACATGCTCAGAGCCTGAGTGTGTGTGAATGACATAGTCCAGTTTTAAATTACCAAGGGAAAATGACATACAAAACAGAAGTAAGAATAATCTCTATAGGATGCAATATTTACAATTAAATAAGAAACAAATGATATAGAGACTGAGAGTGCAGTTGAGCTCACCTGCCCAGCAGCAGAGGCATGATTTGTGTTAAGAATAGCATTTACTTCTGCATGACAAACATAACTAAAATGGAGATGTTGAAATTTGGTGAGCACTATGAAGAGGTATAAATACATATAAATTAGTTAAAAAAAAATTGCAAAACATTGAATGAAACATGTGATGGCCGTGGCAAGAACATTATTAAACCACATATAGGATTCAAGAAAGAACACATCTCATTGAAAACAATGTATATTTAAGCAGATTCCACATAATGATAAAGGTTGCAGTTAAAGTGAAAATATGAAAGCAAAACACTTACGGGTACTTTGTCTCCAAAGGATTCCCAGTCTTGGATTTCTGAAACATAAACTTTTTTCAATTCTTCTTTCCTTAAAAATATTCAACTTTTTTCCTTTTCTTTCTTTTTTTTTGGGGGGGGGAAGAGGAGGGGACTATTCAGTAGAATCAATACCAACCTTTGCCCAGGGCAGCTTGTCATCAGAACAACCTCTTGGAAATCCATTGTAGCCAATGCCTGACACAAGATAGCCAACAATATTTAATGAAAATGATTAATCAGTTAACGTAAGAGGAAATAAGTGCTTAACTTCCGTGTGGTATGTTTATGGGAACAGTAGGGTAAATAGTAATACTCATTCCTGCAACTCACATTCAAGTTGAAGGTTCACTAGAGAATCAAGAAACCAAAGTAGCAGTGGAACTGACAACAAGTTCAAGATCCACTAGGAAATCAAGAAATCAAAATAAAGGAGGAGCCTACATACGCATCAGTTTTTGTTAGTTATATTTCATTAGTAAATAAAACCCTTTCTGCTTGCCCTACTATTACTCTCTCGTTCAGGGAGACGGAATGCACACCAGGTATGTGATTATCGAACTGAATGAACTTACCAAGAATTATACCATCTTGACTCACCAAGCATGCCCCCACCTACAAGACCAATACATAGGTGGGCACCATCAGATTAAACCAATCAAATAAATTCGAATATTTAGGTTGTCTTGCAGTATTTGCAAAATAAAATATTCCGAGGATATACTACTGAGCTCACATAGTTAACATCATGGTGTCAAAAAAAAATCCTAGTATATGATCATTTATTTACGCAAAAAGAAGTGAAATACGACCTGCCTGTTAGGATCTTTGGATCTTTCGGCTGACAAAAATGCAATTGCCATGAAATAGTCATCCCAGGACAAGTATCTGTGATCAACGGACAACAATAAAAAATTACCCTCCAGTACAAAGCGAATCCAAGTTTGCAACAGCTAATAAGGTTACAATAATTTCAATACGTTAAACCCTTAAACCCTACAAGGCACAATATCTCCCGATCTGTTACAAAAGTAGGGCAATTACTGACCCTTTGCGCTTGGAGGGATCGAAAGGGTCCCGAGAAGAGCAGTTGTTCGAAATGGTTCCGTTTTGCGAGGAATTGATTTTGGATGGATGCTTTTTCGGGTAGTAGAAGTAGCGGAAAGCAATTGCGGATGCCAAAGCACCGAAAACAGTAGCGGTGGAGAATAGAGCAGCCTCGCGAGAGTTCATGGAGTTCAACTCCAAACCACAATAGCAACAACTTGCAGTTTTCCGGGAAAATTTTCAGATAGGAAATGATGAGATAGAAAAATTATTAATAATAAAAAGATTTGGAGGCGGGAAAATGGTTCGGTAAGCGTTCAGTATACATAGAACTTTTCTTTTGTAAAATATTTTGTGAGTATTCTTTTTTACACTATTGTAAAATATCTTAATATCTCTACAATTTTTTTTAAAAAAATTTACATATCTTTTTTTAATTTTAAAATTTATATATTTTGTGAGTGTTCCACCCCAGTAAAATATTTGAATAACTCTTTTATTTAAAAGCTGTGTTGAGATTTTATATACATAATAAATTTTAAAAGATATTATAATTTATTTGTTAAATTGAATTTATGTGTAGCATATTTAAAAAGATACAAATAAATTTTGTGTAAGTTTTAAAATTAAATGGGAGTATACATAGATTTTAGAAAAAATGGATATATGTATCAATTCAAGAAAAATAAAGGAAGTTGAAATATTTTACTATTTTATTTTATTTGAGTTAATTCGATTAATGATAACTTATGAGACTTAATATATTTGATATTACTTGTTAAACTCATCTAAAATGTCAAAATAAATAAATATCATATTTTATTTTTTAAAACAATAATTTAAGAGACAACAAAAGAATAGTTAATTCTTTTATTATTTATTACTATTTTAACAAATATTTACAATTTAACTATACAAATTAAATAAGTATCATTGAAAATAAAAAAATAAAAACTTATTTTATAAAACATGAGAGATATAACAAAAAAAAAGCAATGAGATGAGATAATAATAACTATTTTATACAAAATTATAAATAAAAACATGTCATAATGGAGGTTAAGAGAATGTGACCTCTAACATAATTAATTTTTGTTAGTTATTAACGATTAAAATAAGCTAGCATATAATTTTAGAATAATAAAAAATATTATCTTAATCATTTAAATAAATAAATAATTAAAATATAATTAACATGATAACTGCTCACTCTTGAGAGGATAAAGCAAAGAAGCAACATTTGAGGGAGGGATGGAGGTGACTTTAGGACAATGATTCATTTATGATGCCTTCCAACTAAGCCCTCCTGTAACCTTTCCTCCTTGGGTCCCAATTTTGTGATCCCCCAAGTCCTTTATACCCAACTACCATTGTTTAGCTGCCCTTTGCCAGTTGTAGCTATAGGCTATAGGCTATAGCTGTCCTTTATATATATATGGTTTTTACTTTTTAATTTCTATAACCTTCCCCTTATCAGTTATCGCATGAGATCTATAATTACAGCCTCTTTGTAGTAATACTAATTGAAATTAATAAGTATAGTCTTGAATGGCCAATAATTCAAAGACTTGAATTTTCAAATCCTATCCTCATTGAGATAAGAATAAATAGCCTTATTTAGTATTGATTAACTATAATTTATAAAAGATATAATTAAATTAAATTGAAAACGTTTTTTCTTAATTAATAGATGAAGAAGAAAGCTTGGAGCAGTCCGTTATTTGTCAGAACTCTTAGCGATATGATGGATAAATGACAAGGAAATAGAAAAGGTGAATATCATTCTGTCCTAGAAAATAGTTAAGCCAAGTTTCTTCCTTTGCCCTAGGCTGGCAATCCGTCTGAATTTAAATTGAATTAGCATATTGTTAGTCTAACTTAACTCATTGAATTATTGAATTAATTTAATATAATTATAATTATTAATAATTTTTATTTAAATATAATTATAATATTTTTTTATAATAAAAATATTAAAATAATAAATAAAATATTATATATATATATAATTAATATTGTTGTTTTATATATTCAATTATAATTTTTTAATTTTAATTTATTTAATAATAAAATTTATGTTAAAATGATATTTTTCACAAATAATATTATTAACATTCATTCTCTTATTAAATTATAACAATTGTGAAAGAAAAAGAATGAAAAAAAAAAAGAGAAAAGAGAAAAGAAATATTTGTAAAACAAGAAACTGATGATTTTGTTTTATTTTGTATGAATTATATTTTATACTTTTACCTCAGTCATTTTGATTGGGTGTTATATTTTCTATTTAAATTGTGGTTCATTCCCTTTTATAATTATTATTTAATGTTCAACCAATTCATTGGAGTTAAAAGAAAAAAGAACCAAAATTTTTACTGTTATTTAGACTTTTTAAATATGTTTTGCCATAAAGTTCTTGCAGGAAAGTATAGAGAAAAAAAACTATACCTCTAAAAAAATAAAATAGATTAAGGTTAATCAATTAGGTAGACCACAAATCTTATATTACAGAAAAAAAAAGTACCTATAAATATATTACATTTAGACTATTTCTATCATTTTTTAAATAAATAAAAAATTAGTTGACCCATCAGGCTAACTCGGGCCAGCCCATTCGGGCCGCGGGCCACATCGGGCTGGGCCAAAAAAGCCTAATTTTTTTCTGACCAGTATTTTGCTAGCCTAGCCCTATTATTTTTTGGGTTGGGTTGGGCTAATCCATCGGGCTGTGCCAATTTTACCACCTCTACTTTGGCCCCTCTTTTACTAATTTTCATAAACCAAAAAATAATAGGCCAATTGGTGAATAGTAAATTACTGCAGTTGACTCATAAAAACTAGTTAATTAAAAATTAGTTAAAATTAACTAAAAATTAATTAACCGAATGGATCAATATTTTTTATTTATTTATTAATTTTTATTAAAATAATATCATTTTAATACTATTTAGATTTTTTAAGTTTAAAATAATAATATTTTAATTATTTTTAATATAAATGAATATAATATATATTATTTATCATTTAAAAATTATGTTTATATATTTAAATAATTTAATAATATTATATATATTAATATGTATTATTTTATTATTTTTATATTAAATTATTAATTTTTTATATTACATCATTAATATATAATATTATATAATATATAAAAAAATTATTACTAATTCAATTATAATTCAATCACAACGATAACCAACTATCTCTATCAATTCAACGTCCATTGAGTTTTTAAAGGGTTGCTAATTTTCTCTGCAATCTGCCTAATCAAAATGATGGGACACGTCAATATTCCACCCAAGTTTGCAATGATGCCAGTAACGGTCAATGCTGAAATTGATGAGCTACGTCCCCCCCTAAATAAATATAATTGAGTTTGTTAAGTAAATTATGTGTTTTCAATTAACATACCAATAATATTTTCAATTATTAGATTAATATAAATATTTATTTAATAATTACTAATATTATTAAGTAAATAAGATACTAATCCATTATGAATATCCAAAAAAATTATATATTAATATGTTAAAAGTATTTAACATATATTCTAACATATTTCATATTTAATTGATTACAGCTTATAACAACCACGAGATTATGAAATAAAAAGTAACACAAGTAATGATAATGTTTTAATTTTATTTATTTATTTAATTTTGTTTAAAATTTGGTTCAAGTCATATTTTATTCCTTAATTTTTTATCAAGTTTTAATTTTATTTTTTAATATGTTTTGATTTTATTAATGTTTCATAATTTATACAATAATATAAAATTTATTCTTACTGTTAATTCTGTTAACAAAACTAATAACAAAATTGAGTTGTCATTAATGTGACAAGTTAATTGCTAAAATAAATATTTAATTCTCACATAACACGGTAAAGTTAATTGAGAATGAAAACAAAAGGATAATTTTTCAATTGTAATGGGGAAGACACCAATTTATTAAATATGACATTTTAAACATATGATTTGATAATTAAATGTTTATATTTACGCAAGATACTTCAACTTTTTTATTAGTTAGGTTAACAAGTTAACAAATTAAAATTTATTGTATAAATTGTGGAATATTAATAAACTTAAAAACAAACTTAAAATTAATAAAAAATTAAGGAAAAAAAAAGACTTTAACTTTCGATTAGTTCAACTTTCTCCAAGTCTAAGTACATGGACTCTTTCTTTCCCCTCTCTCTATTATCCAGCGCACGTGCTCCTGTAATTATTACACACCCACACTCCTCCACGTAGGTGGATCATCTCATCTCATAATTTATTAAATAATCCTAAAAGATACCCCAAATAACGACACAAACCACTCATATCTCCAATACCTTGATCCGTTATTTTCCCTCTTTTTGGTGCTTCGTATAACGGAATTCCCCACCGTTCAATTCCCCCCTCACTCAATTTCTCCTTTTACCCATATTACCCCTCGCTCAGTTCCCCTTGCAACCGAGCACGACCATGGGTAGAACAGTAGTTTCGACACGTATGCGTTGTTTATATATACCTACGGGGTTTAATCCAAAGCCCACGAACAAACACAAGCACCTTCCCCCCTCTACCTCCGCCATTCCCATCCACTTGCTACCTTTTTCTCTGTTCTTTTGTTTTCAAATGGAAGAGGAAGGCCAGAAGGAACTTCAGCTTCTACCTTCATCTCATCACATGGCGTCCGATTCTCCTTTTTTACGGTTCCGATCAACGGTGTCGACGTCGTCGTCGTCTTCTACGGAAGGGACGCCCTCACTGGACCTGCAGTTATCAATCAGCGTGAGGCCAATACGACCGCCTTCGGATTGCGTTTTGGTGGGTCCCGTTTGCGAGTACAAGGACAGCGTGAGCGTGGAAGCGTTGAAGTGGCAATCGGCGGAGCAAATTCGGCTGGCGTCGATGGAGAAGGCGTACGCGGAGAGAGTGAGGGAGCTGACGAGGAGGGAGATGGAGATGGCGCAGTCTGAGTTCGCACGTGCCAGGCAAATGTGGGAGAGAGCGAGGGAAGAGGTGGAAAGAGCTGAGAGAATGAAGGAGAGAGCCACTATGCACGTTGATTCTGCCTGCATGGAAATTACTTGCCAGTCCTGCAGGCAAAGGTTCAGGCCCTGAATTATTTTTGCTTCATTACCAACGTTTCAGCCTCCGTTTTTACTTTAATATCTGATGTTGAAGTCTCTTGCAAATTTTAAAGTTTCCTAGCCATGACTTCTAACCAAAACAAGAACATGATAACTGTAGCTTGGAGTTGGAAGTTGAATTAAGATAAATTTACAAGATTCCTCTTCTCTTTGCGTTTCACTTGTGATGTTCATGGATTGTCCATAAGTACATCTGAATGGTTGATCAGAATCCTGAACCCAGTTCGAACATTAATTACGTGCCGTCATCACTTGTTTTTAGTTCTGGGGGAGAAGCGAGACATGTAACAGAGAATAGTATTATTTTTCCTTTATAGTGCCAGATGCACTTTACTGTATAATATATCGGCTTGGTCTAATTAAGAAGAAATAGTTCTAGAAAGCACAACCCTACACAAACTATAAGAATTAATTTGATGAAGATCAAGTCCACTATTTCTGTATATCTGAAAATTTTGATGGATTATTCAGAATCAAGAATTGAAGAAGGGGTAGCTCCCTTCCCTGTCCTATAATTTTCACAAAATCAGAACTTCTACAGATAATTGAGCTGAGCACAAGAGCGAAAAAGTGGGCTATCTTCAATCATATCATATGACTGTCAAATTAAATTAATCTCTCTTCTTCTGCACCCACTCTTGGCCTTTGTTTCTAGCTATCAACTGCTCTGTAAAAAATCAATCATACCTATCCTGGGTCTAACCTCGTGAGTAGCCAGTAATATTCTCTGTTGAAACTGATAAAGAATAACGGGGTACTGATCATTTGGCCTCAACGAGTCAACAAAATTTGGTGAAACGAGGTCAAGTGGGAACTTTGATGCCTACAGAACAAATGAATCAGAACAAAAAGCAAAGTGTAGCGCCAATAACAAGACAGGATAGCTGTATCCATTTGTATTCAACTTCTTAACTTTTGCTCACCACAAAACCAAACACCCACTATCCCTGTCTGGGTTCCAAGTAGAAAAGGATATATTTTTGGATAGGATTCAGCAATCAGAGCGGTGAACAGCAGTGCTCATATTCAAAGATTTTGTTGCAAGAATGGATATAGCTTGATCTGTCAGCAACCTCTAAACATATTACTCAGATTCAGTTAATGTGTCCAGGGTAGCACAATAATAATACAGTGACTTAGATTCCATTATGAACTGAAAACTATATCTCGTGGGGGCAGTTCATGGACTTTGTGAAAACAACATTCTAGGAACACCGAGGAAGGCATGAAGTCGCAATCCTCCTCGGTAAATAAGTACCCTGTACCCCAGTCCTCAGTCAGGAATCTTTTTATAGCGAAATCTGATTGAGGACATCTAAATATCATTTCTTATAATTGGCTTACTAACCACTGGTGGTTTTTACTACCAACCATAGCCGAACTAGCTTCAAAACAACGTTTCTCATAGCCGAACTAGCTTCAAAACAACGTTTCTGGCTTTCTGCTGCTGTTATAAGTTATAAAAAAAAATTTCTGCTTCTCTTGGGATGCTGGACTTAGTAAAATTCCATCTTTTCTACTGAACAGGGTACAAATTAAAATCAGAATTCTTCAAAAACTTGTCCTTTCTGATCATTCCTTTCACTCTTTCAGAACGTCACACGTAGACCCCACTGTCTTCTATACTATTGTATAATCAGCATCAGTAATTTTCATCAAAATCGAACCTTTGTTTTGCCAGCGCTTTCAACTTTACTTTTTTTTCATATGAAGTTACTAAATGATAAGCCAAAAAGATGGGAGAAAAAGAGATAAGAATTATGAAACATAATGAGTGTACTTTGTCTATAAGGAAACTTAAGTTCATTTATGGTGGTGTTCTGATAAAAAGTTTATTGCCAATCACAGAAAGTTTTTAGCTTTGAAGTTTTGAACTAGTAAATTAAACGACAATAATTGTTGAATCCTAACTTAGTTAAAAGTTACATTACCATGGTTACCATGCTCATGTGATCAAATCGTACTCCGACATTTGAAAAGTAGAATCACTGTTACGTTGTCTTTTATCTTTCATTTGGTTTCAATCATAGAAATGAAAAAACAATCAATTTCTTTCAGAAAGTCGAGAGCACGATAAAGATGAAGGACATATTTGCCGAGCCATCAAACTAGTCATCATGACAAAACCTTAACATTTGTCCTTTCAGGTTGTCCTCATATGATTAGATCAAGTGACACTGTTTCTCGCTGGGATTGTGGAGAATCATCACTGTGTCTGATGCTTACATGCATGAACCAACACATAATGAAAATGTATTCTTATAATTATTTCACAGTTAATGTCTGGGACAAGCAAATCTTCATCAGCTTGGCAGGGATATGCAGTACACAGTTCACAACGTCTGTTATTATGATCAGTAAAGAATTAGATTACTCAAAGGTTGTAGTAATTAAATCTGTAATTTTTTTATTCGATTTTGGATAGGAGAGGAAAGAAATTGGTGAATATTCAGCCTGGCATAAGGGAGGATAACATTTCCATACATGATGGAACTGTTTTCCATCTCTTTCTATGTAAAGAAAGAAGAAAGGGGAAAAAGGAATGGCATGAATGATCAAGTTGTTCAATCAAAGAGGTGAAAAAGGTAGCTCGCTTTTGAAAGCATAGGAAAGTTCAGATCCCGCTGGACTAAAACTCTAGAAAATATCACACCAGTGTGATAATTTGTGGTGAACACAATTTCCATAATTGGACTTGGCTAGTGCTTGTTCTGGGGATTCTTAATTATGAAATCTAGGAAGAAAGAGGTAAGAAGTAGTTCTTCTATGTTCTGCAGGCACATACACATATCCTCTGGCCCAACCTAACATAAGATTTCCAGATCATGTAGAGTTTTGTGAGCTTCATTTCAAGCAGACTTTTTCACTTTTGACCTTATTTTTTATTGTAATGCAGAGGACTGGCAGAAACCTTGAATAATGCTGCATGCCTTCTGTATATTTTCTGCTGCATATCATCATCTGTCATATCATCACAAAAAGCCAATTCAAGAAAAGGAAGTTAATTCAGATTTTATAAATTTATTAAGTATTTTCTTGTAGCATAAAAAAAAATCATAGAACTTCAAAAGAAACCATGTGTATTTTCTTGCATTTCAACTCTCTGCAACCTGCAATTAATAAAATAATCAAATAAATTTGTAGAATGCAAATATAAAAGCACTGCTTTTTTTTTTCTTCTTCTTCATTTGTTGAATTTAGTGACATCAAGTTCCTAAGATTAATAGCATGTGAGCTATAAGTTCATTGGCTTGCTTAATTTTGAACATTAGTGCACAGTAATGTTATTTAACTACCACTTTTTGAGCAATTTACTATAAATTCTGTGGACTTGTATATTTTTTAAAAACTGAAAAATGATTATAAATAACTTTACTTAGTGCCTGTTTGCTCTGTAACCAAAATTTTAATTTTTTAATTTTTTTTAAAAATCAGTTACTTAAAAAGTATTAAAGCAAAGAAGTAATTTAGTGTTTGACTAATCATCTGAAAAGTATTTTTATTAATATTATTAGAGTTTAGCCTATCTTTTAAAAAAATACTTTTTACTGTCAAATTACTAAATAAGATATTGTAAAAATACTTTACAATCCATATTATTTTAATAAAATAGTTTAAAATATGTTTTAATCATTTTAATTAAAATTAAAATTTTATATATTAAAATATTAAAAACTTAATTAAATTTATAATAAATTAATAACATTATATAATTTGTAATTTGTATTATTATTAAAAAAACCTCGGGGGCTAAATACTCCCCCCCCCCCCCGCCCCCAACCTTCTTCCTGTGCAGGACGTCGCACAGGGAGTGCAATGTGAATCATAATTTCTTTTAAGATTTTAGTTAAATAGTATTTTAATTTTTAATATTAATTATAAATTTTTAATGTTTAAAAAAATTGATTCGATTGATAAAAATTTTTAAATTTTTACTAAGAGTTTCAAGCTTGAACCTCCATTAACAGTGGTTCATAAAATCTTAGCCTAATATTTCAATTCATAAATTTTATCAGTTTAGTCACATAATATTTAAAATAATTTATAATTTTAAAAAATATTTAAGATTTTTGATAAATTTAACGTGTTTTAATCAAGAGTTTAAAAGAGTTGTAATACTAATTGAAATATAAGATTGAATTTTTTTTGTAATTTTTTATTTTGAGTAAGGGCATTTTTATGTTTAAAAATTAAAATTTGATTATGATGTTTCTTTAAAGTAGAAATTTGAATTTGTTACTTTTCTTTCACAATAGAAAAATAATTTTTTTCTATTTGGCAGCCAGACAAATAAGCTTAGTTGTGAGATTTTGACGACACAACACAAGTTGTATTTTGCGTAAAATATTCTTATTAACAAATGCTTTAATTACATAATTTTTTTTATTTTAAAAATATATATGATCATTTTCTCTAAATTAAAAATAAGAGAATTTTATATTTTTTTATCTTAATATTTAGTTACCATTGTAATATTCTCCTTAATATATTAATTATAGCATACTGCTATCCAATTTATTATAATTTAGTCAAATTATCTCTTACCGTTTAATGAAGTATTAAAATTAAAATTTTAGTTAACATGAACTAATTTATAATTAAAGAAACTTGATAAAAATAAATAAAAATAAATTTTATACAAAATAACATAAATATCTTAAAAATAAATTATTTAAAATATTTAATTATATTATATTTTTACTCCTAAAAATAAAAGTTTGTTAGGGATTATCCTCATTTATTTTTAAGACATTTATGTCATTTTACATAACAAAATTTTTTTTTCTATTCAGTTGTTTTAATTATATAACTAGCTCATATTAACTAAAACTGTTAATTTTAACATTCAATTAAACGATAGAGGATAATTTAATTAAATTGTGATGGTTTAGAGTGTAATGTGTTACAATTAATAGATTATGGAATAGATTGCAAAGATAACAAGAGATTATGATAGAAAAGTACAAAATCTCATAAAAAAAACTACAACTAAATTCAAATTTAAAACTAACGTTAAAGTTGACTGTTATATTTAATCAAATGTTGTAATTTTTATTAATATGACTAAAATAACATTTTTTTTATTTTTTTTATCTTTTATTATGAAAGAGTTATTATATTACGTATTACTTAACTTTTCTTGGTGTATCCTTTTATTTAAGACTGACATTATGTCTATTGAAGTCCACCAATGGTAAGATCATATTCTACATATTATCCTACATTTTCCCAATTCATGCCTACCTTTTTTATTTTCTTATAAGTCTTTTGATGTTTCTAAAATTATAATGTGAGTATAATATTACATTAGTGCTTAGTTTTGTCTCTGTTTTTAAAATTATAACGGGGAGTTTAATAACTATATCAAAAGAAAGAACAAAAAAAAGCAAGTTTATTTTATTTAGCGAAAGTTTCATCTCAAATACGGGGAAAACAAAACAATAGAAAATATAATGCTAAGGTTAAAGTGAAGTATTATATGACTATATTCATAAACGAGTTTGTGCATATATCTAAAGTCATATTTGTTATCTAAGTTTAAACAGAAACCTGAAGAATAAATGGTGGAAAAGAGCATGCCAGTTGAAATATTACAGGTGCATAAATACAAAAAGACAAGTAAGATTGAATGTTTTTTGACAATCTCTTATATATATAAGAAATTTTATAAATAGTCAAAGTGACAATCTCTTAATTTTATTTATTATATTTTGTAGTTAAATTTAAAGTTTAATACAAAATTTAAAAATTTTGTACTAATTAAGAATTAAGTATAAGTAATAACAAGAAGTTATTGTTACTCTTGGTCATACCTTATTTCTGTTTTATATATTATTCCAAGTGATTTTATATACATAAAGAACAAATTTATTTGAATGAGAAATATTTTAGTCTAAACTTTATATCCACCTTATTCTAATATGCAGAATAGGGAATGTATTATATACCAATTATTCATAAAATATAAATTTCTTTTGCAGAAGATTAATTAATTTCACCATGAGAAAATTTTATTTAAAATTCGAGAAAACAAATTCAAAGAGTAGATAATAAAGGGTTTGAGGGTAACTTTATTATTATATTTTATAATTATAATTTCTTAATTTTTTTTAAAAAGTATTTTAATAAAATATTTTTAACAATGGTTAAGTGAAATTAATTGTATTTTTTTAAAATAAAAAAGAATATATAATTAAAACATCTTTTAAATAAATATATACATAAATTAATAGTATTAATTGAGAAATTTTGTTAGTAGGTAACACACAAAATGGTCAAAAAGCTTTCACTATATATTTAATTTAGCTGGTGTCTGGTAACAGGAAAGTTTAATACATGAGAAAATTGAGGTTTCTAGTAATCCTATTTCTAGGAATATGATTTTAAGAAAGTTTATATGTTTGATATGCACTTTATTTTTCTGTAAATATTATGATACATTTTTAAAAAAATTTAATTCTTATGTTTGGTTGAAATAGCAGATTCGTAAGAATATAACCAAACTTTCTAGAAATGCTTTTTTGTTGAATTGAATAGTAATTAAATAAAATAATATATTTATTTTGATATTATAAATACTTTTATAATTAAAAAAAATTTATCCAATAATTTTACCCCCTTACAACATTGTCGTCTAAGGGAAGTCGTCGATGTGGAAGTAGATCGCGGTTTTATGGCTTAACGCCTTGTCGTCTAAATTTTATCCCCTCACAACATTGTCGTTTGGCTTTCCAACGACAACAATAAAGCGGTAAAATATTCCCAATTCCTAGTTCCCAGTTCCCACTTCCCAGGTTAACTGTGACGGACAAAGAAGGAAAGAAAAGCGAAGAATCCATGAAGCAATGGGGGATCAATCGCAGAGTAGCAAAGGAAACCACGAAAGCGAAATTAGGAAGCTGAGAAGCAGTAATATGATGTGTGCAAGATTTCAAGGCTAGTTGTTGACTTTGGGGAAGGTTTCCTTAGGTTGTTACGTAACATGAAATGACTAAGTTATGTAGTTGTTAGCCCATTAATGTAACCACTATTTAGCTATTTAGTTTTGTTTTCATATCCTTGGTGGTTGAGGTTGTTAGCCAATATCTCCTTCCTCTGTTCTGCTGTTTTAGCTTTCTATATATATCCCTGTAATTCGTAAAGTGAAAGGAATGTTAAAGTATTATCCAATCATCCTCGTCTTTCTCTGCTTCTCTCAACTCTTTCTCCCTTCCTTCCTTCTCCTAAAATTCTACACACATCATTGGTATCAGAGCTATGGACACCCGAGGCAAATCTAACGCTGAATTCAAAAATGAGGTGAATGAAGCGTTAGCCAGGCATGAGTCCAATTTTGACCAGGTGCATGCTACGTTGCAGACCATCCTCACTGAACTCCAGGTCTTGAGAGCTTCTCGGGATCGACTGAGGGAAACGACAGAAATAAACCCGTTTGGCCAGGAAAATCAGGAGACCTCAACTTACGTAAACAGAAACCAGCGTGGCAGTGACAACGACCACCTTAAACTCTCGTTTCCAAAGTTTAATGGAGAAGACCCCATGGGATGGATCTATAAAGCTGAGCAATACTTTGATTTCAAGGGGGTAGCAGCTGAGTAGCAGGTGCAGCTGGCATCCTTTCACCTAGAAGGGATTGCACTACAATGGCATAGGTGGTTGACGAAGTGTCGTGGCCCGTTAGCATGGGAGGAGTTCACCTAAGCTATACTATGACGCTTCAGGCCAACGGAGTACGAGGACCCCTCGGAGGCGCTAAGCAGGTTAAAGCAAACGACTTCGGTGGAATCGTATCAAGAGAACTTCGAGAAACTCTCCCATAGGGTGGATGGGTTGCCAGAAAAGTTATTGATAAGGAAATTTGTTGCGGGACTGAAGGACGACATCTGTTTGGATGTAAAGCTCAAACAGCCATGCACACTATCTGATGCCATTGGAATAGCCAGACTCATCGAAGAGCGTGGTCAACTTCAGAGGAAACCAGTATTGCCTTTTCGAAACTTATCATCAACAATTAGTCCGAAGACAAGCTCGAACAGCACTGCTGGTATACTGGGATCACTGCCTGGGCAGCCCAAACAGCAGAACAACGCTTCATTAACAAATTTCAGGAAGATCACCAACCAAGAGGTTAGAGAAAGAAGGGAAAAGGGACTATGTTATTATTGCGATGAGAAGTATACACCAGGGCATCGTTGCTAGAAATCGCAGTTGTTCATGTTGGAAGACATGTAGAATAACGACGATGAGGAAGAAGAAAGCACACCGGGAACAAGGGAACACAAAGCTATTCCTGAGATCTCTTTTCATGCAATAGCGGGTACAAAGCATCCGAGAACCATAAGGATCATCGGTAAACTAAGGAACAGAGAAGTCACTGTGCTGATCGATGGAGGGAGTACCCATAATTTCATCGACCAATCTCTAGTAATAAAGTATGGGCTAGAGTAAGTCAGGAAAAGAAGTTACGGGTTATGGTGGCAAACCGTGAACACATTGAATGTGGTGGCACCTGCAAGGCACTTCCTATAAATCTACAGGGTCACTGGATCACCACAGATTACTATATTCTACCAGTGGCGGCCTGCCAACTCGTTTTGGGAGCTTAATGGTTGGAGACCTTGGGGCCCATAAAAACGGATTATAGTAAACTCACTCTTACCTTCACGATGGGAGGAAAAGAATTCACACTTGAGGGGACAAAGCAGGCCAACCTCGAACCGTTATCTGAGAAAGAAAGCAACCATCTACAAGGTACAGGGTTCTTTTTTCAAATAACAGAGGGTGACCCACTAAGCTACTCAAATCACTACACCCTGGCATCTTGTAACTCCTGAAGGAATTTTCTCAGGTCTTTAAGATACCTACCCAGCTTCCCCCTCGGAGGTCCTATAACCACCGCATACCTCTTTACAGTCATACTAAACCAGTGAACGTGAGACCCTACAAGTACCTACACTACCAGAAGGCTGCAATTGATAAAATGGTTGAGGAACTACTATATACAGGGTTAGTAAGGCCTAGCAACAGCCCGTTCTCTTCCTCTGTTTTGTTAGTCAAAAAGGCTGACGGAGAGTGGAGGTTCTGTGTAGATTACAGAGCTCTCAACAGCATGACAATTAAAGACAAGTATCCCATCCCGGTAATAGATGAACTCCTAGACAAACTTCATGGAGCTAAGATTTTTTCTAAGCTGGACTTACGCGAAGGCTATCATCAAATCAGAGTCAGTGATCCAGACGTGCCTAAGACAGCTTTCATGACCCATTCCGGACACTATAAGTTCATGGTGATGCCTTTCGGCATCACCAATGCACCTACCACGTTCCAAAGTCTCATGAACGACTTGTTCCGTCCTCATCTCAGGCACTTTGTGCTCATATTCTTCGATGACATCCTAGTCTACTCCTAATCTTGGAATGAGCATTTTTCTCACCTTCGGACAATGTTCAACATCCTGACTTCAAATGAACTCTTCGCAAAGAAAGAAAATTGTCAATTTAGGGTAGCACAGGTGAATTACCTAGGCCACATAGTTTCTAAATGAGGAGTTGCAGTTGATCCTGCTAAGGTAGAAGCCGTTTTAAGTTAGCCAACACCAAAGACTCCTCGGGAGGTTCGGGGTTTCCTTGGTTTGGCGGGTTATTATAGAAAATTTATTCCACATTATGGAAGCATCGCGGCCCCTCTGCACAGATTAACGTCCAAAGAACTATTCCAGTGGAATTACGAGACTGAAACAGCTTTTAGAACATTGAAGGAATCGTTAACCTCACTACCAGTATTGGGTCTACCTGACTTCTCTAAAGAATTTATAATTGAATGTGATGCCAGAGGGTGGGGGTTGGCGCTATACTTTCTTAGAATAAGCAACCTATCGCTTACTTCAGTGAGGCTTTGAAGGGTTCTAATTTGGCACTGTCTACCTACGAAAAAGAAACTTTAGCCATGGTGAAGGCATCAGGAAGTGGCGTCCATATCTTTTAGGGAAACCTTTCATTATCCGTACTGACCAGCGGAGCTTGAAATACTTACTTGATCAAAGAGTTACCACCCCAGCACAAGTGAGATGGTTACCCAAATTGATGAGTTATGACTTATGACTACACTATCGAGTATAAGAAGGGCTCCGAGAATCAGGGTGCTGATGCCATGTCAAGGAAGGTGGAATCTCAATTGCTTGCGATATCTTCTCCTTATAGTAATTGGTGGTCCCTGCTTCAGAATGAAACAAAGAAGGATCAATTCTACAAAAAGTTAATCGAGGAGCCAGTCCATAAACACTTAGTGCAGAGGGATGAGGTCTGGTTCCAACGGGGTAAGGTACTCCTAAATCCATATTCTTATGTAATTCCTAAGGTGCTTAAGGAATGCCATGCTTCTCCTATTGCGGGCCACTTTGGATTCCATAAGACCTTAGCTCGGGTCAAGAGAAATTTCACTTGGACCAATACGCCGCAATCTGTGAAGGAATTCCTGAGGCAATGCGAAGCTTGCCAACGTTACAAAGCTGACTGCATGAAGCCAGCGGGTTGCTCTAGCCTCTATCTCTTCCTGACAGAATTTAGACAAAGGTCTGAATGGACTTCATAGAAGGGTTGCCTCAATCACATGGGTACATCGTCATCATGGTTGTAGTGGACAGATTATCAAAATATACTCACTTCACTGCCCTGAAACATCCATCCTCTGCAGCCGGGGTTGCTAAGGCTTTTATCACCAATATTGTCCGTCTACATGGTATTCCGGTCTCCATTGTGAATGACAGGGACAAAATATTCATCAGTGCATTCTGGAAGACCCTCTTCCAGCTATAAGGGACGCAGCTCAGTATGAGCTCTAGCTATCACCCTCAATCAGATGGACAATCTGAAGTAGTGAATCGCACCTTAGGACAATACCTCAGGTGCTTCACTGGGGAGCAACGAAACAAGTGGACGGAATGGCTTCCCTGGGCAGAGTTAAGTTACAACACGTCCTGCCATGCATCAACTAAAATCACTCCTTTTGAAGCAGTTTATGGAATCCCTGCCCCTGACATTCTAAGCTATATTCCAGGAACGTCACGTATCCAGGCCGTGGATGAGTATTTATG
Organism: Ceratonia siliqua; assembly: GCA_034509205.1. Lineage (NCBI taxonomy): Eukaryota > Viridiplantae > Streptophyta > Magnoliopsida > Fabales > Fabaceae > Ceratonia > Ceratonia siliqua. The sequence continues at coordinate 18,426 of JASKGM010038930.1, forward strand.
TGACAGAGATGCTATCTTGAAGGACTTAAGGCATAATCTGACGAAAACCAGGGACCGAATGAAAAACCAGGCAGATCAAAGGCGAAGAGAAGTAAGCTATGAAGTGGGGGACTCTGTTTATTTAAAGCTTTAACTGTATCGTTAGAATTCAGTTGCTTTTCGAAGTTCTATGAAATTATCCCCTCGTTATTTCGGTCCTTACCCAATCCTTGAGAAGATTGGCGAAGTCGCATATCGCTTAGCTCTCCCTGCAGGATCACAAATTCATGATGTGTTCCACGTGAGCATGTTGCGCAAACAGTTGGGGCCTCTCACTTCCATAACAGATCATGCACCTCCAGTTCCAGTTGATTCAACTACCCCACCTTGGCTCGAAACTATCTTGGATAGGAGGGTCATCAGGAAGGGAAAGTACAGGCCAAAGAATGAGATTTTAGTAAAATGGAAAGGGACTTCGACAGAGGACGCAACTTGGGAAAATGAATGGCAATTCAACAGGGCATATCCAGGATTTTTCCTTGCGGGCAAGGAACAAAAAGAGGGGGGAGAATTATGTGTGCAAGATTTCAAGGCTAGTTGCTGACTTTGGGGAAGGTTTCCTTAGGTTGTTACGTAACATGAAATGACTAAGTTATGTAGTTGTTAGCCCATTAATGTAACCACTATTTAGCTATTTAGTTTTGTTTTCATATCCTTGGTGGTTGAGGTTGTTAGCCAATATCTCCTTCCTCTGTTCTGCTGTTTTAGCTTTCTATATATATCCCTGTAATTCGTAAAGTGAAAGGAATGTTAAAGTATTATCCAATCATCCTCGTCTTTCTCTGCTTCTCTCAACTCTTTCTCCCTTAATTCCTTCCTTCTCCTAAAATTCTACACACATCATAATAGTGCCACGAAGATGAGTAGTTAGTACAGGTTCCGCAAAGTCTGCAATCTGTTGAAGGTAAAACATGTTTGAGAATGTGCATTCCAAATTTCCTCCTAGAGGGCGATGTAATTGCATTTCCTTTTAAAATTTTTAAAAAGAATCTCATTGAATAAATCTCAAAGATAACGTGTTTAGCTCAATTTAGTGAACTTTCCCATTTCATTTATTTGATGAATCACGGAAAACCTGCATTATCTCTTCTTACTTTTTATTTTTAATGGGCATTGCCCCACTCTGATTCATCTTGCGGGTTCTTACGCAGTTAATCACCTAGCGAGAATTAATCATTTAAATAATTTGAAGCACTTCTTGTGGAAATATCGTGGTGCCATGGATCAATTGGATGCATTTACGATTTCTCATGCTGATGTTGCGGAGGTAATGTTAATTTGTATTACTTATCTCTATTTCTTGACTTGGATTTTTTCTTATATTGAAGTTCTTAAATTTTATATTCATGTTGCCTTTGATCATTTATATATTTATCAGGGTATTCATCTATAAATTTGCCATTTTTTGTCTTGCTTTCATTATTAAAATACTATAAAGCTGTGGAGAAGGTGTCATGTGTATATATGTATATTCTGTCAATGTGGCATTTGTCCATATAAACAAAATATTGAGGACTTCTGTATGGCATAATAACTTACACATAAATGGATAGGTAGCTTCAAGGAGGTTACGCTTTATGACGATGGTGGTCAACTTGCATGCATGATGCATTTTCTGTCATATGGCCCTTCTGCATTTTCAGGTCTGCAGATTCTTATCCGCATCTCTTCTGGGCCTACTGAAAATGCTGGTGGAAATGTTCATTATGGAGCAGTCCCTCCATAGTTTGAAGCAGGTAAGGGAATTCAGATACACTCTAAACCTGTTTTAGGAGACCTTGTTTCCCCTTCAAACAAGTCCTGGAAGTCTAAAATGTTGAACCCAAAACAGGTGGGAGCAGCTTGGGCTGAAAAGAGAAAGGTTGAATTGGAGATGGAGAAGAGGGGAGAGAGTGTGAAGAATGAGTGTGATGCTAACTGGTTTCCTAATTTTGGTAGAGTCTGGCAATCTGGTAGCAGAAAAGAATCCAGGAAAAAAAAATTGAGAGGGAGAAACAGAAGTAATTTGAGGTTGAAATTGAATCTGAGATGGCAATCAAGAGACAGCCTTTTGTTAGCAAAAGAATGGTGATACTGAGTCTTATCTGATGATGTAGATTCTAAGATCGTTGGTCTAGTTTCTTTTGATGTTAGATGGTCCTGAGTTTTTTCCACCGGTCTCTCATTTTCTGGTACAGATTGCTTTGAATGATAGGTAGAGGAAAAGAAAATCCTGGAACCTTTTTGTGGCATTAATTTCCTGAGCTGCGTAGCGGATATGGAAATAAGCGAGTGTGTGTGTGTCTGTATGATCTTAGAAATAATATTTTCTGGATATGGGCAGCCATTTTATATCAAAAGATTGGTATTTTTGAGAAATAAATGATTATTCGTTTGCTTTTGTCTGTCATTAATTTGGAAAATTATTTAAATCTGTTTCTTTTCTTTTTTATTCTTTGCAGTGAATGGATATTGGTGGTGGTTATGCACCTGGGTGAAATTTCTGGCGTCAGTTACTGCGAGTCACTAGTATATGCACATTTCAGCATCCTTTAAGCTCTAGAATGAAGGCTGAAAAGAATCAACACAATGAAACATGGTTCATCCAAGTCAATCCATGCAACAATTAGTGCAGTCAAGGATTGTGCATTGTCACTATATTGCAGTAAAACATTTCAACGCATTGAGTGATGACCGATGGCTGTTAGCCTGCATCACTGATTTTGGTCATATTGAATCCATTTTGCCACATTTACTATGCTGTAAAACATATTGCTACATCAGCTTTCACTATGATTGGTCAAACCAAATTTTATGCGGTTACTAGGTGTTTGAGTTTCTAACAACCACCCATATTTTGAATGTAGGGTTAGTGCTGTTGACAGGCGTATATAAGCATTGCTCTGTAACTAATGTTTCTCGTTTCCATGGCCAATTCAAATGTTACAGGCTTAGAGTAGTGTACAGAATACTGAGATTTAGGCCAGTTAATAAAAAGATCTATTTTAAAAAGTTGTGTACATTCGTCTTAAAGGAAAGGTAACGATTTTAGCTCGCAATCATTACCCAGAGTTCTTAACAATAATATTAATTCCAAAATTTGAAATCAGTTTCCTGGAGCAGCTCTCATGCCAATGTGAGCTGAGCCCGCTGGCCCATCCTTGCTTCATCCTGATCTAACTTGAGGTGGTGATTTCAGGGAATCTGAAAAATACTTTGTTTAGTTCTTTAGTCATTGCCTAGTAGTCATTATTGTGCAAGACACTGCTGCTTTAGGCTCATTTACGCAACACTGCTAGGGCAAGTGGCACTTTTAGGGTGAAAATTTCTCATTGACTGGCGAGATCCCTTGAGTTCATCTTATCATCTATGTAACAAGAATACTACTGCTCTATTGTATGTACTCCGGTAGTGCAGAATCTTGTAGAATTTAATTGACCTGTGATCCTGAAGTGCCACAATTTTCCTTTGGAATACAACAGATTCTCATCACAGAGAAGCTCCCAAGAAAACCATTTCTCTATCATACGATCTACATCATGTACTATAACGTCGGAGATATTCCCAGCTCTGGCTATTACACTAGCCGTGTAAATGGGTGCCATTCTGCCTGGTGATTTTGGTGAATCCCCACTGGGTCCGTCTATTATCACGACATCCCAATTCTTTTCATACACTTCTGCTGGTAAATTTTTCAATGCGAGCTTGCATTTTGATTTTTGAAGCAATCTGGGGTTTGGTACACAAGCTGGATTTTTCCTAGCATGCTTGAGCAGTTTGTAAGCTTCTTTGGCTGGCATGTTAAACTCAAGTTCGTATATTCGAGTGCTGTTCGAGTTTATCCTCGCAGTGCCTATCTTGTCAGGGTCATCCTCCAGAAAGACGGTGCTACCTGCTGCATTCATTGAAGAGAGGGTAAGGTATTGGGGTTGAAACCCAAATATGAGGAGGTTGGTGGGGGATTTTTGGGCAATGAGATTTGATAAGACTTTGAATTCCTTTTCCGTCAGGGTGGTGATTTTGGGAGGTCTTGTAGGCTTCTTTGAAGATCCAGGTGCATGTAATCCAACTTCATTGAATGTGGGCGAACATGGAGAACAACTGAGTTGAGGAGCTGGAGACAGAGCGGATAGCCCAAGGGAAGAAGATGAAGTACGGACAGTGAGTCCCAGAAGTCTGAGGATTGATGCAATTGAAAGGATCAAAACAAAAATGGGGATGAGTTTCTTTTTGGTAAGACTCGTTCGTTTAGTTACTTGGCAATATTTGTGGCTGAAAGGTTGGTTTTCTTGTGCCCGAGTTGTGACTAGAGGAGAAAATTGAACTGGGGCATTTGGTATAGATGACATTTTTTATTCTCAGGAATGATGTTTTTTGAGAATCATGTTTTCTGGGAATCATAATTCATGGGAATGTTATAAAATACGTTTGGTTGGTATTAAACATTGATAGGAATGTTAGTTGAAATTTTTTATTCTCATGTTTGGTTTATGTACAATTTTTTTGGGAATGTTGAGACTTTTTATAAAAATACCCTTAAATAACCGTTCATTTTTTTATTTGCTTCTTCATATATAATAATTAATAAATATCAAATACAAGTTAATTTATATAATTATATTATTTA
>JASKGM010038941.1:0-23058 GCA_034509205.1 Ceratonia siliqua
AAACTATTTTTTAGAGTTGTTTTCAAAAACTATTCTTAAAAACAATAAAACAAAAACCGTTCCAAACAGCCCCTATATGTTGTCTTCCTGTTTTTTGTTTGTTGGGTACCACCATCCTATAACTCTCCTGAACCAAGATAAGGGTGAGAAGTGGCAGCATTTATACAATGAAAACTTCTATTCAGATCATGTCCAGATTCATTCAACGTACTTGTCTGAAAATAGATCCTCTCCGTGCTCATTTATTCAATGTCTTAAGGTGTTCACAGAAGAGGAGAGACAGGAATTGCCGCGCCTATGAGCTATCCTCCACAATTTTTCAAATAATTTTTTTAAAAAAATTTAAAATTATACTTTTTTATTAAATTAAAATTAATTTTCTATTATACCTCCGCCACCGAATCGTGCTAATCATAAAATCTGAGCACACGCAGTCGATTCGCGGCGTTTTCCCTCACCCTTGACCCTTGTAACCCATGTTATTGTCATCTTATTACTCGACACGACAAGACACTCCATGTGCTGCAGAATGAACCACTCATCACTGTGCATGGAGCTCCATAGCTAAATGTCCTTCCATCTCATGCCTCCACCATCTCTATATAAACCCACCTGCTGAACTTCCGTACCATCACCCATACTTATCCACAGGATCTCTTGCTTTGTTTCATAACCATGAGCTTTCAAAGCTAGGTCGCCTTTGCTCTTGTTGCTTTGCTCTGTACTTTTCCTGGCCTCCTTCTCTCTGGGTTATGAGAGAGGGAGAGGGAAAAGAACCCAAGGTACGAGCTTGACCGATGCGTAGAACGGTGCAGGGATGAAGAGAGTGATATGTACATATACCTGGTGTGCGAGAGAGGCTGTGAACTGAGACACCATAGGAGGGAGAGGGACCCTGAGCAAGGACGTCATCGGGAGGAAGAGCGAACTCAACAGCGTGAAGAAAGAAGAAGAGGAGAACGTGAGGAAGAGGAGGAGGAGGAGGAACGACGACGTCGCTGTGAGGAAGAAACAGAGAGAGGTGAGTCCGAGGAAGGCTGGCGAGAACCAGAGGAACGACGTCGTCGTGAAGAGAGGGAAGAGCGTGAACAACGTGAAGAAAGGGGAGGAAGAAAGGAACGAGAGCAACAGAGAGAATAAGAGGAAGAAAGACAGAGAGCGGGAAGCAGAACGAAGCCGTCAGAGGGAATATGATCCGGAGAGCAAGAACCTCGTCGTGGTGGTCATGAAGAAAGTGAGAGTGTGTGAACAAGAGCAACGGAGAAAGCAAGAGGAACGACGTCGTGGTGAAGAGAGGGAAAGACAACGGGAACAAGAGGACAAACGACGTCGTGGTGGTGGGCGCTTATCTTCAATTCTTGATCTTTACTTAATTTGTTCTTATTTTATTTCTTTCGTCTCAATTTTCATGCATCACATGCAAGCATAAGATCAAATGCATATTATATCTTTCATGGACATTACATTAAATAGAAGATTGAATAGAGATAAACAATATTAATTAAAGTACAAATTATTTTAAAGACTAAACTAGTAAGCACCTTATAAGATTTCATGGATGAGGTGTTGGGAGTGTGTATAGTATTTCAAAAGGAGCTTGTCCTACATTGCTTGAAAGAGTGTTTCTTTAAGGGCTTATGTATTAACTTGTGTGTTTGGGCTTGTGAAGAGTAAAGTAGAGGATGGGCTCACGCGCATGAGATTGGGCTTTGATATTCAATTCTAATGCAAACTAAATCGTTTGTCTTCCTGCACGTGATAAAATTGGGAGGCCCATCATTTTATTTTTTACATATATGAAAATTTGAGTTTACTAACTTAGACTTTTATCTTATCTGAAAGTAATAGTTTTTAATTCATTCAAGTTTTAAAACCTCCTCAACTTCATTTTTTCTGCAGATAATCTAATAATTAATTTAGATAGTCTTATTTTTAAACCTTAACCATTACTCCATTATTTCCATGATCTTTTGGTAGTTTTCTTAACGTTTATCTTATTAATGTTATTTATTTTTCTTTTATATTATCTATTGGTGATCAAAGGTTCATAGTTTTGGTATTATCATTCTTCTATGACTTCCCTAGGATACATCTGGTTTTGTTCTCTCCTATTTTGGGGCCTGGTCTCATAAAAACTAGAGGAGCTTGTTTAATCCTGTGAAGTATTCACAACTACTGTGAAATAACTCTTAAGAACAGTGTGCATCCACGTGACTCAGGTTACATTTCTTCTTCTTTTGCTAACAATCTTAAGAGTTATGGACACCACCACTATCGCTATCGATGCACCTACTAACAATTTCAACAACTCCACACTGTCGATGCTGGTACCGTCGGTGTATCCTTGTCGCCTACTATACCTCCCACAATTGGAACTGTCAACGTTCCTTTTGTCACTCCATTCCCAGATATCTCCAAACTTGAACTCTTTGGAGGCCAAAATTTCCATTAATCATTGGACGTACGCTAACAAGGTATGTAGACATACAATTATTAGTACGTTATCTAATGATTTGTTTGATGTCTACTATACATACAAGGAAGCAAATAAGATATGGGAGTCAATGATGATTAAGTACTCTGCTAAGGACGCAACCAAGCAAAAATTTATTATTGCCAATTACTACCATTGGGAGATGACAGATGACAAGGACATCAAAATGCATATTAATGAATGTCACAAGTTGTTGGAGGACCTTAGGACTGAGAACATAATTATACTAGATCAGTTTGTGGCTAGTTGTCTAATTGAGAAATTACCAGACGGAAGGACTACAAGCGACAGCTTAAACACAAACATAAGTAAATGTCGCTTGCTGACCTAATAACCCATATAATAATTGAGGACACCAACATGAAGGAGTTCAAGGCTACAAAAACAAAAGAGACGGCTTCAAAAGCAAATCTGGTGCAAGGAAAAACTCACAAAAGGAGGTATGACAATAATAAAAAATATAATTACAAGCCAAAAGTTAACAACCCCACCTTTAAAAAGAAGGGAAATTGTTTTGTTTGTAGAAAGCCAGGTCATCATGCGGCTCAGTGTAGAAGAAGGGCGAGCAATGATAATCTTCCTAAGCACAAATTTGGTTGAAGGAGATGACATAATTGCTGCGGACATTTCTCAAGCCCTCATGGTGGCAAATGTGAAAGAATAAGTGGTAGACTCTAGGGCTACCAGGCATATCTGTGCAAATACAGATGCATTTACCTCCTACACTCCAGTAGGGGATGGAGAAGAATATGTGTACCTTTGGTGATTCTAGAACTGCCAGTGTTAATGGCAAAGGAAAAGTTTTTCTCAAGCTCACATATGGCAAAACCTTGGCTCTTAGTGAAGTACTTCATGTACCGATATCAAAGCAAATTTGATTTCTATGGTCCTATTAGGAAAGTCTGTGGTTAAAGTGTCATTTGAATCTGATGAGATTGTATTGACAAAAGATAATGTATTGTGGGAAAAGGCTATTGTAATCAGGGACTCTTTGTACTTAATGCTTTTAAATTTATTTATGAAAATGCGTCTTTTTCTGCTTACTTGATTGACTCTATTGATATGTAGCATGCTAGATTAGGACATGTTAGTGTTTCTTATATTAAGAAAATGCAAAATCTTGGATTAGTTTTTGGAATTAGTAATACAAATTTAAATAAATGTAAAATTTGTGTAGAATCTAAATTAACCAAGAAATCTTGTCATACTGTTCAAAGAGAAACTAAATTGCTTAATTTAATCCATACTGATCTAGGAGCTTTAAAACAAATAATGACTAAAGGTGGTAAAAAATATTATGTAACATTTATTGATGATTTTTCTAGGTACACTAAGGTGTATTTACTTAGAAATAAAGATCAGGTGTTTGGCACATTCCTTTTATATAAAGCTGAAGTAGAAAATCAATTAAATAAAAATATTAGAAGAGTTAGGTTAGATAGAGGAGGTGAATACATTTTATTTAATAACTTTTGTGAGAAGGAATGAATAATTCATGAAATTACTCCACCTTATTCACTTGAATATAATGGAACAGCAGAAAGGAAAAATAGAACCTTAAAAGAAATGATGAATGCCTTGCTAGTTAGCTTATCTGCACCAGATAACCTTTGGGGTGAGGCTTTATTATCTGCTTGTCATTTACAAAATAGGATCCCTTACAAGAAAACTAATAAGACACCATATGAATTATGGAAGAGCTATGCACCTAATTTAAAATATTTAAAAGTGCGGGGGTGTCTTGCTAAGGTTATGCTACCTGACCCTAAGAAAAGGAAAATATAACCTAAAAATTCTGATTGCATGTTAGTTGGATATGCTGAGCATAGCGCAGCCTACAGATTTCTTGTCTTACGAAGTGATGTGCTTGATTGCAATACCATTATAGAGACAAAAAATGTTGAATTCTTTGAAAATATTTTTCATTTGAAATTGAAAACATTTCTCATGCACCTCAAAATAATTTTGAGAATTTTGAGAATTTATCTAAGGATTTAAGAAGAAGCAAAAGACAAAAGAAGGAGACTTTCTTTGGAGATTATTTTTATACTTATCTTATGGAAGATGAACCTTTATCTTATTCAGAGGCTATTGCATCATCTTATTCAAAATTTTAGGTGGAAGTAATTAAAATTGAAATTGATTCTATTACAAAAAAAAATACATGGGCTTTGGTAGATTTACCACCAGGAGCCAAACCTATTAGTTGCAAATGGGTTTTTAAAAGAAAATTTAACCCTGGTGGGCCAATTGAAAAATACAAGGCAAGGTTAGTGGCAAAAGGTTTTACCCAAAAACAAAATGTTGATTATTTTGACACTTTTGCCCCTATTACTAGAATTTCTTCTATTCAAGTTTTAATTATTTTAGCCTCAATTTATAAAATTTTTATACATCAAATGGACGTTAAAACAGCCTTTTTAAATGGTGACTTAGAAGAAAAAATTTATATGGTGCAACCTGAGGGTTGTGTTATTTCTAGACAAGAGAATAAAATTTGTAAATTTATATGGCTTAAAACAAGCAACAAAATAGTGGCATGAGAAATTGAACCAAGTTTTATTAAATGATGATTTTTCTTCTGTTGAAGTTGATAGAAGTGTGTATACAAACCTAGTAAATGATGAGTGTGTAATTATTTGTTTGTATGTTGATGACATGCTCATATATGGTACTAGTCTAGATATTGTACATATGACGAAATATTTTCTTGCCTCTAACTTTGATATGAAAAACATGGGTGAAGCTAGTGTAATTTTGGGTGTTAAAATCATAAGGAATGGTAATAGTATATCGCTACACAAGAACATTATGTTGAGAAACTTTTTAAGAAGTTTGGTTATTTTGATGACAAACCAGTGCATACTCCTTATGATACTAAAACTCAACTAAAGAAAAATAGAGGTGATTCTATTGCTTAATCTAAATATGCACAGATTATTGGGAGTTTATTACATTTGATGAACTTCACCTGACCTAACATAGCATATGCTGTGTGTAGATTAAGCAGGTTACACATAATGCAAATAGTGATCATTGAGCTGCATTGGTTAGACTAATGCGATACTTGAGATGTACCATGCACTATGGTATCATATATAGTGGATTTCCTGTTGTAGAAGGAACAGTGATGCAAACTGGATCTTAGATTCATATGAGACAAAATCCACTAGTGGTTATGTGTTTACCCTTGGTGGGGGTGCAATTACTTGGAAATCATCCAAACAAACTATTATTGCTAGATCTACCATGGAGTCAGAGTTTATTGCTCTAGAATTGGCTGGTAATGAGGCTGAATGGTTGAGAAACTTCTTAGCAAACATTTCGTTGGGTATAAAACCAACACCATCTGTGTCTATGCATTATGATTGGCAAGCGGCAATAGCCATTGCAAAGAATACGACTTTCAATGGCAAAAATAGACACATATGTTTGAGACATGATGTGATTAAGCAGCTGCTAAAAGATGGAATTATATCAATCGATTATGTAAGGTCAGAAGTGAATTTGGCAGATCCTCTGACCAAACCTTTAGGACGAAAAATTTGAGTTTATCAACTTAGACTTTTATTTTATCTAAAAATGTTAATTTTTGACTCATTCAAATTTAAAACTTCCTCAACTCCATTTTTTCTGCAAATAATCTAATAATTAATTTAGATAGTCTTATTTTTAAAACTTAATCATTCCTCCATTATTTCCATGAATTTTTGGTAATTTTCTTAATGTTTATCTTATTAACATTATTTATTTTTCTTTTACATTATCTATTGGTGATCAGAAGGTTCATATTTTTGGTATTATCATTCTTCTCTGACTTCCTTGGGTTACATCTGGTTTTGTTTTCTACTGTTTTGGGGCCTAGTCTCATAAAAACCAGAGGAGACTATTTAATTTTGGGGAGTATTCACAACTACTGTGAAATAACTCTTAAGGATAGTGTGCATTCACGTGACTCGAGTTACATTTCTTCTTCTTCTACTAACATGAGGGAGTTACTAACGTTCTCATATATATAAAAAAAATATATTCACCTCTCATGTATTTAAAAGTACCTACGTGCATTCACTCTCTTTATAATTTTAATTTATATAAATGTTTTTTTTTACATTTTTCTAAGCCTGGTTAATGCATCATAAATTATTAAAAAATTAATATAAATATTTTAAAATGAAGATTTGAGTTTAAGTTTTATAAATTTTAAGTATTTTTTAATATAAATTAAAATTAAAAGAGATGTGAGTGTATAATTTTAAAACTTTTTTAAAAGGTGAATTGTAATTTACTCGGCAAAAAATGTTAATTAATTCCAAACTAACTTAATGAAAAAAAAAAGACTTAGGGTGTGTTTGGATATCCTTTTGTGGGAGGAGAAGAAATACTTTTTTGAAAAGAATTCATTTTGCAATTTGTGTAGCCATTCGGACCTCCTTGTCCTTCAAAGAGAATGAGATAAAAATGAGAAATTGTGATTAAAGTAGAATCCCTATTTTGTAACTTCTCCTACCAAGAGAAGGAGATTCTTGTTTTTTTTGACTATTTTACCCATTTGCTCATTATAGTTACATCTTTTTTATTATAATATTGTAATACCCAATTCTAAAAAAAAAAAAGGGACCAAAGCGCAAATACCTGAACCTTAAGGACCACGTTGCAAATTAGGAACTTTCCTAAATTGCAAAGAAGTACCCCACAACGTCCATCCTTAAGCACAGTTACCCTTAGTTGTTTGTGCTTCATTTTATGATGTATTTTATTACTATTAACCTTTTTTATTAATGTGATATAAAAATATGAAAGATCAAAAAATCAGACCTGACTTACTGTGTAAGAGCCTACGTACCTCAATAGGGATCAAGGTCCATGTAGTTCAATATGGTTGACAATGTGCCTAGAACGGATATATGATCTCAACTCTAAGACGAGTAGTATTTTGATTTTGTTAAGATAACATTTTGGTTTGCCTATGGCAGGTATATGATCTCAATCCTAAGGAATATAGTATTTTGATTTGATAAGATATTGTGAAAAAATAAATCTCTACCTAAAATCTTTAGAGGTTAGGATAATGTGGGAGGATAAATATTCACCCAAAGCCTATAGGTGAAACAAGACTATATAGAAGAATAAATATTCATATAAAGTTTAAGACAACATGAGAAAATAATTTTTCACATATTGTTTATGAAAAATTAGGTCTATAGGGAAAATAAATTTCCATGTATAGCCTAAGACACTACAAGAGAATAATTCTCCATATAATGTTTGAAAAAAAGGAATAGTGATATTTGAAATCACAAAAGAAAAGGACGGAATATCGAGCTTTATTGTTCCCATTTTGAGCCCTTGAAACTCTTTCTCAAAGTTAATGGAGAATTATATCCCTAAAATTCGAATAACATGTCTTTGAAACCCTATGGCTTCTAAAAACTAAGCCTTTTCAAATGATATAGGCATTAGAGGAGATTCTTGTAAACCATTCTTTTATGTAATCTAAATCTATACTTTTTCAAAGCTTAATTAATTTCATTATATAAAAGTTTTAAAGCCCTTTATTTTATTTCATTGAAAGGCTAAATCCCAAAGGACTTTGGATATTGAAATGTCTGAAGTGTTGGAATTTTTCTGTTGTGGGCTACCACTAATTGAGGTTTTATGGTTTTATAAAATTGGCTGATTATGGATCCATTGGGAGACAGTTAAAGCCTACATTGTGATCACTGTTGTTATTGGGCTTCATATAATTTGGTGAGATTGATGTAATTGGCGGCTTAGTGTAGGCCCAATCCTATAGGCCCGTAATGGGAAGACCTATTAGGATTATTTTATTTCTATAAAAAGCTAGGTCTCTTCTCCACTCCTAACCTTGAGAGAGATAATTAATGTCTCATCTTTGGCTCACCTCATTGGCGGCTACCCTTTTAACTGGAGCTAGAGAGGAAGACTTTGCCTATCTAGATTTTCCGGAATCAATGATCATGTTAAAAACAGGTATGTTCATAAACTAATTCTATGAACGGTATTCTAAATTCATACAAGGTATCAATTTTTGCTTACATGTGGTATCAGAGCCTACTTGTATGGATTTAGGATCCAAATTATGTTAAATCATAATTATGTTTGTATATAAATTATTTATACTCATTTTCTTGTCTTATTCTCTTTTTTTTTTTAACTCGAATGCTATTATGAATTCTTTTGGAATATTCAAAAAAAAAGGAAGAGGAATTTCAAAATTCAATGAAAGGGAGTGTCTTAGATTCCATATTTTACAATAATTTTAGAGAATTATTGGATGGTTTTGATTTTATTGATATCTGTCTTTGGTTGAACATGATTTTGTGATAGATTTATATATAAAATTGCTCAAATATGAGAGTATTTTCAAGAACCCCAAATTTTTTGTACAGTTACATTTTTATCAATTTTATCATTCAAAAATTATTGTTTAATCTAATTTAAGGAGGGGTTTTACCTTGTATATGATTTTAAAAACATCTACAATTTTATTTAATAAAAAACGGCACAAAAGGTGAATTTTGGAAGCTTAAATTGAGCTCCCATGACTGGCGGGTCATCTTGACCCGCTAAGGGGAGAAGACGACCGGCGCTTGAGATTTAAGAGCCATATAAGGTTTCTGGCACGTGAATCCACTCATCAGACGCATAAAGAAAGGCTGTATAGCGCGTGTATTACAAATGTCATATAAGACAAAACTGGCACGTGGAATACACGTGCCAGGAAAAGCATGATTGGTGGTGGCTTCCATGCACCAGAGTGCGTGTAGGGAGCGTGTATCCCACGCGCCAGACACCATGCAAACAGGCTAGTGGAGTGTACACGCCCGCTAGCTTGTGGGCCAATTTGACCGTTTTTGACACCTTTTGGTCCTTTTTTGGCTAGTTTTTAACACTTTTGGGCACATCTTAGGATGTTTTGTCATTTAATTTGTGGATTAAATATTGTAATACCTCATTGATAATTGTGTATATTATTTTCGCTGCTAAAAAACAATTGAGATTGTAATTTTTCTTGCAATTATGTCAGTTAACATAGACTAGTAAAGTACTTAGTGTGCAGTACTTCATTTTGGGAGCTTTATTTATGAGCACACAAATTTGTGTGCTAATTGTTTGGGCATTTAAGGTCAAAGATTTGAGATCTATAAAATTTGTATGAATATATTCTCACCAAAGTGGTTTTGTTCATATTAAATTTGTAAGATTTGATTTTGGAGATAATTCAAGGTTATTGCATATAATTATATGCCCAAATGGGATTATTGTATGTTTTAATTTAGGAATGGCATGGAAGCAATTTCAAATTGGGAAATAAATTAATTTTTTAAAATCTATGTGCCGAAAGGGGATGATTTTCATAATTAATTTATTAATCATTAGCTTCATGCATTTGGGAATACCTTACATATTCTACATACTCTGCCCAAAGAGGAAATGTGGTTATGTGTTTTGGAATTCCAGTTTATGACTTATGTTTATGAAAGCATATGTAATTTGCCTTGTAACTGACATATTGCCTTTCTTTATGACAGTCTCCTTTGGTTTGAATAATAACACTGCTATAATTGAAGAATTAAATGGCTCAAACTTTAAAAGATGGAAAAAAGAGATAGAATTTGCCCTAGGTATGACTGACTTAAACATGGCACTGCGTGAAGATGAACCAGCAAAGCTGACTGTTAAGAGTACTTAAGATCATAAAGATCTTCGAGGTAAATGAGACAGGTCTAATAGGCTAGGTATTTTGGCTATTTAGAAATATGTTTTTGGACATATGTTGAGTGGCTTGCTAGATACTAGTAGTGTGAAACAGCTAATGAAATCCATAGGCGATAGGTACCAGGTATCTAATAACGCTGAGTTTGGATGTCTATTGAGAGAACTCATGAATATGAGATAAGATAATGCTGGGGAAGTCAATGAGTTTATCATCAGGATAGTTCACATCCAAACCAAGCTCAAGGGATTGAATATCGATCTACCTGACACTTTTATTGTGTCACATGCCCTGAATACCTTGCCACCCGAGTTCTCCCATATCAAAATTACCTTTAACACCCTTAATGAAATTGAAGAAAGAAAAAAGTGACAATGCTTTGCTTTCCTTCCAAGTCAAGTCAAAATCTGATAAAAGTTCTGCTAGCAACAAAAAGAAGACCAATTAGTATGCTCCTAAGAAAACTCAGGATACCAACAGGCATAGTAATCACAAAAATACTGGTCAGAACCACAATGTAGGAGGGAATAAGCCTATTGTTCCAAAAGACATTGAATGTTTTCATTGCAAAAAGAAATGTCATAAAAGAGCTGATTGCAAATTTTTCAAAACTTGGTTAGAGGACAAGAAAAAGGAAGAAGATAATCCTTTAGCTTGTGTCGTTTTGAATCCAACTTAGTTTATGTTCCAATATCTTGGTGGATAGACAGTGCTGCCATAACTCATATAGCCATTACCTTGCAAGGGTTCAAAAGCAAAAGGAAACTAACTAAGAGAAAGTCTAAGCTAAAAGTGGGGGACAATTCAGAAGTAGAATTAGAGGCTATGGGAGTGATCAAGTTGATTTTAGAGAATTCTGTTGAACTTACTTTGGAGAACATTTTCTATATACCCTCTTTTAAGAGGAATTTGATTTATGTTTCAACTTTGAATAAATTCGGATATCATTTTAATTTTGGCAATGGAAGAATGAATTGATGTTAAATTCCATTTTTGTTGATTTATACAAATTTTGTTTAAACCCTGATAAACAATATACCTCTTTGCTAGTTGAAACCGATATGTCTAAGAGAAGCAGAGTTAACGAGAAATCTTTTAGACTATGGCATAAAAGATTAGGACACATTTCTAGGGAAATGGTGGAAAGGTTGATTAAAGATAGTATACTCCATTCCTTAGACTTTGATTACATGGAAACGTGTGTGGATTACATTAGGGGAAAATTAACCAAGTCAAAGAAGCGAGGTGCGACACGAAACTTTGACCTTTTGGAAATTATTCACCCTTATATTAGTGGGCCTAATTCTTCTACTATTTGTGGAGCAAAATATTTCATCACATTTATTGATGATTTTTCTCGATGTGGTTATCTTTATTTGATAAAGGACAAATTTGATGCACTTGAAAAGTTCAAAATTTTCAAAACTGAAGTTGAAAAATAACTGGGAAAGGTTATCAAAATTGTGAAATCTGACTAGGGTGGTGAGTACTATGGTAAACACGATGTGTTTGGGCAATGCATGGGACCATTTGCTAAGTATCTACAAGATTATATGATTGTTCCCTAATATACCTTGCCAGGAAGTCCCTAACAGAATGATGTAGCCGAAAGGCAAAACCTCACTCTTAAAGATAAGATAAGGAGCATGATTAGCAGAACAAATTTGCCAGATTTTATTTAGGGAGAAGCTATTAAAACAGCCTTATACATCCTTAACAGAGTTCCCAGCAAATCTGTCCCTAAAACACCTTTTGAGTTATAGACTGGTAGAAAGCCTAGTTTGAATCACTTTAGAGCTTGGGGTTGCCCTGCAGAGGTAAGGATCTATAATCCTTCAGAGAAAAAGACTTACCCCATATCTGTTAGATGTTACTTCATTGGATATCCAGATTGTGCAAAAGGATATAAGTTTTATCATCCTAAAAGAGGTACCAAAATTGTTGAGTCTATGACTGCGAAATTCCTTGAATTTAATGTTACTGAATCTTAAATGTAATGCCAAAAAAAAAATGAGGACCTGAATGTAAATAACAAGAACTTAAGGGACTAAGTAGCAAATTCTAGTAAATTGAAACTTGTAAGAATTGCAAAAGAACTCATCCTCTCTTCCCCCTAAATATACATATTAGAAAGCCTCTCCCCCTCAAATTCTCTCCCCCTCTGCGCGCTACACACACACGAACTCCCCTTCCCTCGCGTGTCCAACTGCCCGGTTTGGCTCCATTGTTGCCGGCCATTCGGTGCCCAGTCACCGGCGACCAACCCTATCTTAGTCAACGACTGTTCCAACCACTGTGAGGTACATTCCAGCTGCAATTTTCGTGGGTGTTTGCGGACCGTAGTTACGGTGGTTCAAGGTACCTCCTGCTGCCATCCTTGTGTAGGTGAGTTTCTAACCATCACTCTTTTGAAAACAATCAAAAACAAAGGAGAATAGCAAATTAAAAAAAAATGTAATTCTGATCAAAAGGAAAATTTCAGATTTTGACCAAGAATTTCCCCTGTAAAGTCATGTGGTCATGCGTATATGGGAACTAAATTTCAACACCTTCTTCCTGTAGGTAAGCTGTTTCAATGCCTTTGTAGAGTAAAGACAATTGGGTTACCACTCATTCCTTCTTTCCTGAAAGTTCATGATCTATACGGCTCATTTAAAATGTAGTTTTGGGATGCACACAAGATGTTCGATGAAATGCCAAAGAGAAAACCATGTTAAATTCATTCCTTACTCCTGCACTACGTTAGTTAGCAATAGATAATTATTTCATCCCTATTATTTCAAATTTGGCTTACCCATTTCACTGTCACTTAGGCTGTGATGACCACGATTTAATTCCTTTATAGAAAAATGAGGAATTTATATTTGTAAGGTATAATTAAGGCTTAGTTAAAGTCTAGGATGACTAAAGCGTCCTTGTTTGATTATGGCATAGAAGTATCGGAATCAACTTCATTAAACCCAACTCAATAACGAAAAGAGGTTGGTGTAGAATTGGGTATCAACTCCTAATCTAGTGGTGAGTGGATTCTTACTTACCTCTTGATGCCTAAACTATTAAATTTTATCTGGTGGATAAATAATTTTATTGAGTATGGATTTGAGGAAGTTGAGAAAGTGATATACATGTATATCTATGAAACTTAGTATTATATTCCACAGTATGAAAAATATCTGGATTTTGATATTTTGAAAGTATGAATGGTATGAGAATTATGAAAGAAATTTAGAACTGTAAATCTGGGATTCGTAGTATAGTGGTGGTAGAACCACTAGGTGCACCTAGGTTGCAACCTTTATCAGGTGAGGGCAGTTCCTGATAAAGGGTACTTCTGTCAGTGAGTGCAGTTCCTGACAGAAGATTGAGTGTAGTTGTGAATAGTTCCTCTAGATGAGAATGCCCGAAAGAGAACAAGAAATGTAGTATTTTCCTTCGATGAGTGTAGTTCCCGAATGTGAGGATCGGGTTACCCTCCAGTTGAGATTTATCCTCTGGAGCGGGAACACTGTGTTCTCAGTTTAGGTTCTCCCCTATGTATATTGATGGATCCAGGAAATTTATATTTATTTATTTGAAATATTTACTGATATAAATGTCTCTTTGAATATCATATTAAATATTACTACTGTGGTATGATTATGAAGTGAAAGTTATTTTTCTTCCGAAATGTAAGGTGCATTAGGTGCTTATTATGTTTATAAAGTATTAAATGAGATTTTAAAGTATTTTAGCAGTAATGCACTTTACATCTAGGGGTTTAGTTATCAATTAGTAAATTTGTTTTCCATTCACTGAGTCAGTGGACTCACCCCTCACTTTAACATTTTCAGATCAGCATATTGGTGATTTACTTTCAGCTCCGCCTGCACCTTTTGACCCTGCTGATTAACTTGGTAGGAAATCACCTTGAGTAGTATACTGAAGTTTACTTGAGGATTTGTGGACGATGTTAAATAGGATTTACTTGTATTTTTGTTTATTTTCATGGTCTGTAGATATGAATTGCATAGTTCTATATAATTTGAATATACAGTCCATGATGGACCATTTACTGCTTTTCTGATTAAGCCACTGAGGCTTCTAGTTGATGGTGAGTATATCCACCTTGTTTTATAGCAGATTTGTACCCTGGGATAATCCATATTTCAGGGAAAACTCTGCCGAAATTTTTAATAAATTGTTGACTTAGAATTATTTTTATGAAAGTGTATTTTAACTTTATTATTCATTTAAGAATGATTTTGAATGATATTAATTGCATTAGTATCTTAGGTTGGTAGGTAATTACCTGATGGGTAATTCCCTACGCCGGTCACGTGTCCTAAATTGAGGCGTGATATGAAACTAGATAAGTTGTAGTTAAAAATAGTGATACAAGAGTTATTTCCTTATCTCTGCCTATATTCGAGAGCTTGGCACTTACAACTATTGTGGGTACAGAAAATGCTAACAAGCCTCATGTTGATGATTCTCGCATTATTGAGTCTATTGAAAATTTTTAACTAGTTGAGGCTGTTAAAAATCTTCAACCAATTAAACCCATTGCAGTAATACCTTTAAGAAGGTCAGAAAGACAGAGGAAACCTGTAATTCCTAATTATTATGTGACGAGTTTCTTAGGGGAACATGACTACGACATAGGACATGTGGCTGATCCTATGATGTATCATGAGGCTGTGACTTGTACTAGAGGCTGTGACTTGTACTAAGTCTGATATGTGGAGAGATGCTATGAAAGAAATGCAGTCGATGACTAAAAATGAATTTTGTAGGCCCATTGGTTGCAAGTGGGTATATAGACCAAGAAAGATTCCAAAGGAAGAATTAAGCATTTTAAAGGTAGATTGGTAGCTAAAGGTTTTACTCAGAAATAAGGTATTGATTACTATGAGACCTTATCTTCAGTCTCTTCTAAGGATTCCTTTAGAATCATTACGGCCTTAATGACTCATTTTAATCTAAAACTACATCAATGGATGTCAAAACTGCTTTTTTAAATAGAAATTTAAATGAGGTGGTTTACATGAAATAGCCTGAGGGTTTTGAGGAAAGTGGGAGTGAGCACTTAGTGTACAGATTGAAAAGATCAATCTATGGTTTGAAACAGGCTTCCCGCCAGTGGTACCTTAAATTTGATAAAGTTATGACTTCTTTGGGCTTCACTGAGAGCAAAGTTTATCAATGTATATATCTGAAGATCAGGGGGAGTAAATTCATTTTCCTAGTTCTTTATTTTAATGATATTTTGCTTGCTGCCAATGATTTGGCTTTATTGTTTGATACCAAGCTAGATGTTATCTAAAAACTTTGATATGAAAGATCTTGGTGAAGCATCCTTTGTATTGGGAATTCAAATTAACAAAGATAGAACTCGAGATCTGCTAGGACTGTCATAGAGATCTTATGTTGATAGAGTTCTAAAAAGATTCAATATGAAAGAATATAAGCCTGGGAATGTCCTAGTTGCCAAGGGCGATAAGTTTAATAGCAGTCAATGCCCTCGGAATGAGATTGAGAAAAAATTGATGAAGAAAATTTTTTATGCAAGTGCAGTAGGAAGTTTAATGTATGCACAAATTTGCACTAGGCCTGACTTTGCTTTTCCTATTAGTATACTTGGGCAATATTTATCTAATCCTGGAAGTGACCATTGGGTTACTGCTAAGAAAGTGATGAGATATCTACAGAAGACGAAAGACTACATGCTTGTATACAGAAAGGTTGATAACTTGGAAGTGGTTAGCTATAAGGATTCATATTTTGCT
Source organism: Ceratonia siliqua (assembly GCA_034509205.1). NCBI lineage: Eukaryota > Viridiplantae > Streptophyta > Magnoliopsida > Fabales > Fabaceae > Ceratonia > Ceratonia siliqua. The sequence continues at coordinate 15,998 of JASKGM010038941.1, forward strand.
ATATGTTCTAATGATTTGAAATCGACTTCAGGTTATATGTTCGTGTTGGCAGGTGGTGCAATATCATGGAAGAATGTTAAACAAACCATAATAGCTTCTTCTACTATGTAGGCTGAGTTTGTTGCTTGTTACGATGCTGCTTCTCAAGCTATGTAGCTAAGAAATCTTATCTCAAGACTGCAAGTTGTTGACTCTATTGATAGACCACTGCGAATTTTTTGTGATAACAGTGTAGCTGTTCAATTTTTGAAGAATAACAAGTCTTTTAGTGGATCTAAACATATAGAGCTGAAGTACTTGGCTGTTAGAGATCATGTGAAGAATTAGATCATTGTTGTTGAACATATTGGTACAGATTTAATGCTAGCTGATCCACTAACCAGGGGGTTAAGACCTATAGTGTTTAAGACACATTTCAAAAATATGGGTGTTTTGAGTTCTTTTAATGTACTTGGTTAGTGGGAGTTTTATATTGTTTTATTATTCTAACATTATAAACCTTATTATCATATGATTGAAGTTATGATTATATGCAATAACATACATTTATTTACACACCAATGTTTTATTATGCATATTTGCCTTGATAATTGGTACACTTATCATTGTATATACAATTTTGTTGGTAGTGTATTTTCTTATGGTTGTAAGACCATGGTGGAGCCAAGACTTTGTGTCAGTATTAGCAAAATTTTGGTTGATTATGTCTCATTATTGACACCATTTTGGGATTTTAAGACAATATACTGGCATATGTTATTACTGGGAATGTGTTTCTCTGTTTGGCTCGTATGGAGCATATTGAATGAGAGAAATCGTGGTGGACCGACATTGAATATAGCATGGTGATATCACATGTTGATGCTATTTTCATGCTATACTATCACATCACGGACTTTAGTTTATGAGATTTATAGTGTTTTTGACCATGGAAGGTCTTGCATCAATTAAGGATGTAATTATCGCCATGATTCAGCATTTTAAGTCTCATAATATTGGGTCATCTAGGAGGTATTGTCCCTTAGATCGATGATTTTTTTTTTTCAAAATTGTGGCCACATTGTAAAACTTTGTCTTAGCTAGAGAATCATTTGCAAAATAAAACATTTTATAAATTCTATTATGCAATTAGTATAACCCAAGTGGGAGAATGTTGAAATTTTTCTGTTGTGGGCTGCCACTAATTAGAGGTTTTATGATTTTAAAAAATTGGCTGATTATGAATCCATTGGGAGATAGTTAAGACCCACATTATGATCACTAATGTTATTAAGCTTCATTTACCTTGGTGAGATTGATGTGGTTAGTAGCTTAGTATAGGCCCAATCCTATAAACCCGTAATGGGATGGCCTATTAGGGTTTTTTTTTTTCTATAAAATGTTAAGTCCCCTCTCCACTCCTAACCTAATCAGAGAGATAATTAATCTCTTATATTTGGCTTACCCCATTGACCGCCGCCTTTTTATCTGGAGCTGGATAGGAAGACTTTGCCTATCTAGATTTTCTTGAATCAGTGATCATGTTGAAGATAGGTATCTTCATAAAATAATTCTAGAAACGGTATTCTAAATTCATACAATGTATCAATTTTTGCTTATATGAAGGCCATTGGAGTCTTCTATCTATATACTCAAATCAAAATTTTTAAAAGGTTTTGGAAAACATGGGCTTTATGCCTAATGGTTCATAATTTAATTTCAATTGGAAAAGATATTAAAGCCACTTTATCATGATCAAAATTCACTCATTATCCCTTAAAAGGCCTATGGATTTTAAACCATATTATCTATTTTATTTCAATTTGTATCTACCGATTAAATTGGAGACCCCTTGGTTATTGGTAAAGGCTTTAAAACTACCACATGAGAAATAAGGATCAATAGCACTAACTGGAGCAATGGCTCATGCCGTACAAGAGGAAGAAGAGGAACATAAAAAATAAAGTAAAGGATTACAACTACAACCCCAAATGCATAATCAAAATGCCAGATGAAATACTAAACAAGACTCATACACCACTTCACAAACTCTGCTTAGGTATTGGACTTAGAGCCTTTAAAGGTAATCCACATCTCAATTGGCCATGAATGATAGGATCTACTAATCTCACTTAGTAAGGTATCCTCATTCAATTGTATTTTCAAACACTTTTAAATACACTTAAAATTCCAAAAACATATGGTTAAATTACAACATGGGCATAACCATGGCCTTAAATATTTTATACGCAATCGAATTTTCCACCCTAATAAGACAAATAAACTTCATCGAAAAAATACTTCGAAGTTTAGCTCAGATTGCACCCAAAGAAAATCTGAATAGCAACCTATGTGATCATGCAGTAGCAACTCATTTAAGCATGCAAAAGGAATAACGTCAACCACGCAGCAGGAATTTACTTAAATACATAATAGCAACATGTTCAGCAATATATTTAACTACAAACAGCAATATACTTGACCATGAATAACAATATTTGTACATAAAACCACAACTCATTTGAACATACAACAACAACATATGAGCAACAATACTTTTAAGCATGCAAACAATAGATTATTTTTTTTATACAAATAGCAATGATTATTTATACAACCAGCAATATCTATATACCAATAACATGCTTAATTAAATAATGATTATCAGTATACCTACAAAAGCCCACAACACATGCTTAAATTAAGCCAGTGACAACATATTCTAATTAATCCAGCAGCTACGTGTTAGTTAAAAACCAATAGCAACTTATTTGTATATTGAAATAGCAATACACTTCAACATGAGCAACAATATCTAAACATGAATAATAATTCATTCAAACATACAACAACAATATATGAACAACAATACTTTTATACATGCAAACAACAATTTATTTTTAACACAAATAGTAGTGATTACATGCTTAACTAAACACTGATGGACAATATGTTTAATAAAGAAAACTGATTGGAATCTTAGTGAGTCTTTTGCCCATAACCAGTTGAAATCTAAATTACCCCCTGCCTGTGGGGTGCCTGGATTTAAAACCAACAACCCACCATCATTTAGGGATTGAGAAAGTAAAAATTCGCTCATGGATTCCACCCATGCTCTTAGCCCCTTTAAAATCTCCTCTGACCCCCAATTACCATACATTTTTTAGAGTAAGTCGCTCTTAGTCTAAATCAGGTGAAATTAAAATGTTCCAAGATACCATAATAAATAAGAATAAAGATCCTTGCATTGAACAAAAACCTCACTTTACTGTTAAATGAGTCTTGAAACTGGAGTATCAAGTGTGCCCACTATCAAAAATCAAATAAACCAACTGTAACATCAATTCATGCTATAACAAATCCTAAGATGTATACCTCATCAATAATTTGATTTGAAATGTGGGAAAAACAATTGCCAAAGTTTTTCCTTTTTATTCACCACAGGACCCACCCTATGCCATAGAAATTCAAACCATTCCTTTTACCCATAAAATGTAAACAATCAAGTAACATGCGAGTTAGCTAAAATTAGTACCAACTAGTTACAGAAGATATATTCAGAATATGCCGAACCAATAGATGGAACCAATGAGAACAGTAATGCCATTACAAGCCACAATCAAATAACATTCACCTTGTCATAGGAGCACGAAACCACGTTTACTCTAGAAACATATCAAAAATGGGGATGGAGTATGATGTTCAAAATTATTTAGAATAGCATAAATAATAGAACCAAAACCTCATTTCTGCATATGCCATTAATCACACGACAGAAAATCAAAGAACTCAATACAGAGTTACTAAAAGGAAATTAAAAGTAAAATTCCCAGTTAAAACCCAAAGCAACCTACCCAAAATTTACAACCTTTACCCTGAAGTTGTAGCCAGATTCCTTAAAAATTAACATAGAAAATTTATTTATGTCAAATTTAAACCATAGAGCCTAAAACTATTCCAAAACCAAACTTAGTTAAAATGACACTTCCACAAGACCAAATTGAACATAATTATTGTTGGTTAGTATGCTCTTCAAAAGCCAAATTAACCACTGTATCAGATGAGTCAAATTAACCAAAACTAAACTTGCACAAGACCAAATTGAACTTAAACCGTATAAATCCTTAAAACCAATCTCTATTCAGAATTTAGAGTATCCAACGAAATATTAATGGTCACTAATTCTGTCCAAAACTAAATTACATTTACCATAAGCTCCATGGGATCTCACCAAAAATAGTGTCCAACATACCAGCATAGTAGATAACCCACGTGAATAACAAGAAGAATGAAACATAATTCGAACAGAAATAATTCTTTCACAGAGAAATCTTCCTACTACATATTGTCACAACCGAATTTCCTAAGGAATATAAGAGAATTCTCAAAGTCATTTTTCCCAAAATAGTATAGATGTTAAAATGAGAACCCAAATAAATTTCTATGCATTCAGTTAAGTACCAAGTAAAGGATTGAAAAACCATTATTGAATTGCAAAACTAATCAGAGTAATAATTTTTTTTGAATTGAAATGACCCTAACCCTCCACAATTCCTTGATAACCTCGACATCATAAATTCTCTTGAATGAAAATTTCAAAGTAGCATCTCTAGAAATTTATTAAAACCAACCCCAAGAATAATTAACCCAAGTAAGCGAGAACTTGAATAAAAAAAAATTACCCTACTACGAATTCTCTCTGACTGTCCAAACTGCTATCCCAAAATCAATCCCTTTCTCTGAAATTTTTTCTCCCCTCTTCTTCCTTCCCGATTTTCCTTCTTCATTTTCTTTGGTTTTTTCGCTTGCTCCTTCTCTTTATATCACCCTTCTCTATTTATAGTCCCAAAACCATATTCAAACACCCTTAATTTGCCCTTAGCTCCACCCGAAAATGAACTCTCCTCCTTATCTTTTACTGTACGATTAGGAGCTGGAGGTAGATGAGCTAGCTTGGATGAGTTGTCCCCGAATGAGAAGATATGAGAAGCTTCGGATGACCCAAAATGAGGAGGAACCAGCAGCTTCCAGATGGAGAGAAGTAGAAGTTAGAGTTCCAAATTAGGGAAAGGAAAATTGGGTTTAAGAGGTAGAGTCAGGTAATGGGCTTGGATCTTGGGTTAAACCAGATTGTTTGAATAAATGGGTCTGATTGGCTAAAGGAGAGGATTGGGCTTGTTGACACTGGGCTGGTGAGAGTTGGGCTGAATTGTATTGGGCTAAAAGTGAAGAAATAAGTTAATGATGTGTGGGTTAAATAAAATGGGTTAATTGTCATGCCTCATTTTAGGACACATGACCGGCGTAAGGAATTACCTTTTAGGTAATTACCTACTAGCCTAAAATATTAAAGCAATTAATATCATTTACAATCATCTTTAAATGAATAATAAAATTTAAATACACTTTCATAAAAATTTACTAAGTCAATAATTTATTAAAAATTTCAGTAGAGTTTCTCCTGAAATATGGACTATCCCAGGGTACAAATCTGTGAAAACAAAGGTGGACAGGCCCACCATCAATCAAAGCCTCAGTGACTTAATAGAAAAAATTAAATGGTCCATCATGGACTGTATATCCAAATTACACATAATTATGCAATTATAATTACAGACCATGAAATAATCAAAATGCAAATAACTCCTATCCAACATCTGTCCACTATTCTTTAAGTATACTCCAATACTACTACTTAGGGTAGTGCCTACCAATTCAATCAGCTGGTTCGAAGGGTGCAGGCAGAGCTGAAGAAAATTCACTGGAGACCTGATCTGAAAATGTTTAAACTTGAGGGGTGAGTCCACCGACTCAGTGAATGGAAATCTGACTTACCAATTGATACATGAACTCCTAGATGTAAAGTGCATTACTGCTAAAATAATATAAAACCTCATTTCGTTACTTTTTCAACATAATAAGCATCTAATGCACCTTACATGTAGGAAAAAGGAAATAACTTCTATTTCATAGTTATATTACCATAATATTATTAGTATGAATTTCGAAGAGTGTGACTAGAAATACGTCAATAATATTATAAATTCCTAGGATCCATAACAAATTCCAGGGGAGAACCTAAACTGAGAAAACAGCATCTCTGCTCCAAAAGATAAAACTTAACAGGAGGGTAACCCGATCTTCACCTTCAAGAACAGCACTCACCGAAGGAAAAATATCCATTTCCTGTTTTCCTTTCGGAGCATTCTCATCCGGGGAAAAATCATTCTTCATAAAAGCCAATCTTCTGCCAGGAATTACACTCACTAACAGAAGTACCATTTATCAGGAACTGCCCTCAACTGATAAAGGTTGTAACCTAAGTGCACCTAATGGTTCTACCACCACTCTACTACGGATCCCAGAACATAGTTCTAAATTACTTTCATAATTCTCATACCATTCATACTTTCACAATATCAATATTCAGATAATTTTCATACTATGGAAACATGATAATAAATTTCACACATATATTTATATCACTTTCCGCAAAATTATTCCAAATCATACTCAAATAAAATTATTTAATCACGAGTTAAAATTTTAACAATTCAGGCATCAAGAGGTAAGTAAGAATCCACTCACCTCTCAAACTATAGGTACTGAGGTAACTGTTTCCACTCAACTCTACCTCAAGACAAATTCATGTCTGAAGAATTTGGTTCAAGAGTTCCTATAATTATAATGTACGCCTACATATTAGTATTCCAAACTTACGCTGCCTCTAAACATAACCATTATAACTAAAATGGGAATATATATGTAAGTGAGGTTTCTTGACTTATCTAGTGAGGAAATTTTAATCACTAAAAGAGTTTAAAGCTTTCCAAGGCTGTGAGATCCGAACTTTACTAAGCTGACAACTTCGGAATAGAGAGGTTAAATTTACAATTAACTTTAATGGACATGAAAAGGAATACTCAGAGAATATTAAGCTTGTCTAGAGAAAGGATCAAACACTTCACAATTTGGTTTTTTTTTTTTTTTGAATCCCCCATTATGAATAAATTCAAATTGGAATCAACTTAAACTCCATTATTCACAGATGAAGCTAAACTCAGTAATTCAATACCTTAGGA
>JASKGM010038962.1:4781-23044 GCA_034509205.1 Ceratonia siliqua
GTATAAGATGAAATCTAGGACCAGGGGAAAAAATTGACATAAGTGGTAAAACAGTAATTTTACTTTGTGTCAATGGATGGCTATGAGGATTCACAAACACTAGGTTTGTAAATTGGACAAATCAATGTTCAACATTGACTTCTCATAATATTAGGAATTACCAAGAGTGCAATCATGAGTCTTTAGTGAAGTGACATCAAGATTAATAAATTTGGATTATCTTAATGAGATCAAAATAATCCCAAGTTTGTTAAAGGTTGAAATTCCTATGACCAAACGGATTCCCCAGCTAGCTTTAGAGAATTCAATCTACATTGAGTTAGAATAAATTTAAGATGAAGTTTATTGATAACATTTTAGCAAATGTTTTAATTAAGACAAGAGTTGTCTTAACTTAGAAAAAGTTTTATTTTAGGACAAATGTTGTCCTAGGCATGCTTGAAAATGTGAGAAATATTTTGTCACTAAAGAGACAAAATATTTCTTACATTAGTTATCTAAATTAAACAAGAGTTGTTTAATTAGATAATAGAATTTTAAGACAAAGGTTTGTTTGAATTAAGATAAGTGTTGTCACAATTTAGACAACCTTTGTCTTAAGTAATTATTTTAATTAGGTTATTTTAAATTAATATTTAAAATGTTCAAATTAATTAATTTAAAGAAGTAAATTAAAATAAAATTCAATTCCCATTTAATTAGGACTTTTAGCTATATTATTTTATTTGGATAAAATTAATTTAATTAATTAATTATCCTAATATTGATGCAAAGATTGAATTGTTCAAACTTGCAAGATAACCTCCTCCCCATGTGATGGAGAGAAACATGCCCAAAAAGGAGGGGAATTGATTCCTTCCTAAATATCCTAATTATTCTTTTAAATAAAGAATTATAAATTATATGAGTTTTAATTTCTTAGGTAATCTACACTCACTATGAGACTAAGTTAAAAGGATTTAATTAAATACAATTCTTTATTTGAATTTTCTATTCAAAGCATGACCAATTATAAAGCTTCACATATTTTATTTAAGCGTAAAATAAAACATGTTATTATCAAAATTAATAATATGATTATTAATTAATAAATAATTAGATAATTTGATTTTATAATTTTTCCCATTAGTAGGCATGTGAATATCTAATGGTTAGGGATTGAGTTTTTAAATTACACTCAAATGCTCTCATATGTCCTAGGGTTAGCATACTATATATATGCAACCTCTCCCTCTTCTAGCTATCTAACTAGATTGAGAGAAGAGAGAGCTCTTATGGCCGATATTTTGAGAGAAAAACACTAAGAGCAAAAGTGAGTTTTGCTTTGAGTGCCCTAATAGATTTCTACGCACCATACTTGAAGGGAAAGTGAATGCTTTTTAATTTACTTTGAAACCTATCAATTATTTTTCTTTCATCTTCTGTTTTTATTCCAATTACTAAGCATATTCACCGTAGGTTTCATGGATTGGTACTTCCTAAAGAATAGGCGGTCAATGCACTTGGTTGGGAAGTATATTACAAGGTTAAATTGACTACAAGAGGTGTGTAGAACTCTTATGTATTTTACTTCTCATACTAGAAGTGAGTTATTTGCCTATGTATTCTGTTTCTGCCTATTTGCAAGCTTGAATGTTTTAAAAGTTCTAGAACCCATATTTGTACAGTAAACACTTAAGATAAACAACTAGATCTAATACCAACCCTTTTAACTCCTTAGTCTACCCTGAAAGAAACTAAGTACCGCAAGAGGTGGCATGATGCCAATGCATTAGCTAAGCACTACATACTGGCCTCCATGACCAGTGTTGCAGCAATTACATGAAGGCATGGACTATGCTGCTAACATGATGTACCATCTGCATAAAATGTTTGGTATAAATACTCCATCTGCTAAGGTAAGAACCTAAAGCATAAGCTAGGGGAGCCAATCTAAGATTACATGCTCAAAGTAATCTTCTATATAGATTAGGCTAAGTTGTATGATGCTAAATTTGATGTGGACACTCAAGTATCCTTGATTATCCGTAGCTTAAACTCCTAAGTGTATGCGGACACTCAAGTGTCCATAACCATACATAGCCTTTGTACAAATCTGTGTTCTCTCCACACTTAGGGTTATCTCAATTTTTGGATCAAAACACTCAACTATATAATAGTTATGTTAAATTAACAAGTGGACTCCTAAACAACATTAAACCTGGTTGTTAATATTATCTTTAGTGCAATAGCTTAGTTCACTGTGTTATGTGATATTCTTTTCCAAGGTATAATACCTATACTTATATTAATCCTATGTCTTTGTGATCATAGAGGTTCACATGAATTTATTAAGAACAATGGAACCATAGGTCCAAGTCACAGTGGTATGCATTTATTTCTAAACTACACTGCTAAGGTTTAAAATCCACCAAATAATATTGAACTTCAAAACTTTTGTTCCTTCATTCAATACCTTAAACAAACAATTAATTGCCAATTAATTGCAAGCTATAAATTGAATTCATCAAATTGAGACTAGAAAATAATATCTGAAACAACCAAACTCAAATCATATAATGAATTCAGTGACTACATACCAAGCCCTATAATAAGGAAATTAGCTACTCATGACTAAAACTATGAAGAAGAAAAGGAAGGAACTCCTTCTTGCAGAAATCATGAGCTTCTCCTTCTTTCTGATTTGCAACTCTTTTTCTCCAAATCATAACTCCTAGCTTTCTTCTTTGTTCCACCTACTTTCTGCATGTAAAATCCCCTATTTTCTTTTGATATATCTACTATTTTTATGTCTGTTAACACACGAGCATTGCTGCCTTAAGCAATGGGCACTGCTGTGCCAAGCCTTAGATTCCTTTTCTATATTTTTGTCATTGTGTCATGGCACCCTATTCTTGCGTTTTTAGGTTGCTACAATATTTCTATGGGTGTTGCAGCCCTTTGTTTGGTTACTATATAGCCTATCCCTATGGATTTTGGCTTTGACTCTACTCTGCTATTCATTAAACAATGTTGTTTAGCATGCTGTAACCACTAGTTCTGCCTGCTAATTTGTAGCTGTGTGTAGAGCATGGAAATGACATCTTTTAGAGTTGGGCCCCTCATGACAGTTGTAGATCTCTTTCTCAACTTTCCAACACACCTAGGCTTGCAACGTTGACTTCTAGAACTCCAAATACAGGCTGAAAACTGATACAGGGTCTAGGCTAAAATTATACAGCTACTAACTTCTGAGGCAGCATACTAAAGAGATATTTTATTTGATTTTTATTCTTTCTTTATCTCTCTTTTTTCTTCATTTTTTCATTAGTTCATTTTCTTTAAGTTGTCACCTATCTTTTGATGCAAATATAAACATTTTTGATGAATGAACCCTATTACTCAACAAGTCACACCCTTAAAGTTCTTTGCATACTCATATTTCAAGTTGCTATTTAATGTAAAAGTAAACATTGGTGATGAATACCCTTAATTACTAAGCAACTCAAAACATTGGAGTAGATGGAACTTTGCACACATTTATTTATTCAACTGCTTAATCACTAGATCAAAGGTGATATTCACAAAAAAACCATCACACTTATATTTTATGGAAAGTCAAACAACAAACACAACTTTGCAAGTAAAGATGTACTTCAGTAATCCTAAAGAAAACAAGCATGCTTACTCTTGCTTTAGAAGATATATTCAATCCTAAATAAAAAACTCAATGTTAAAAACATTAAAGAGCCCAAAGGTGTAATGTTGATCCTAAATAAGTCTCATACAGATGTAAATGTAGGTTCATTCCTCTTATTCTTTCACATCACACAAAAAACTCTCTAAATCAACACATGCCAACAACATAATCAATCAAACGTCTGCTCCCCCAAAATTAAATTTCACATTGTCCTCAATGTGAAAGAAAAGGAAAATTAGAACACTAATACTCCCCTACTCGACAATGCTAAACACAATGAATATCCGATGGAAGCGAACATGAATAGCTTCTTACTTGATTTTTTTGAACTTATACAACACGACCAACAAGGAATGATCACAACACTAACTATTCAAAGATTTAAATAAAACCAGCAATTAAAACAGAAAATGAAAGACAAATGAAAGGAAAATAAAAGCTTAGGTTGCCTCCCAAGAAATGCTTGTTTATAGTCATTAACTTGACTTTCACATCATCAACCGTAGTTAGGGTCCTACAAGGAGTAAGTAACTCCTTTAGGGACCTCATTGCCACCCAAATAGTGCTTCAAGAGCTACCTATTGACCTTAAATATACCAGCGGTCTTTTTTGTCATCTCAGATGTGAAGGTAATGGTTTCAATTCCAAAACTAGTGCTTACACATTGGAAGAGGGAGGGGTGGCTTACCTATGCCTCGATTCTCAAAATGAATACTTCTCTTCTTTAGCTTAGGACTTGTACCATTAAAGCATGTGCCACTTCTGCAACCTCCAGATTATCACCATTATTTGTCCCTGCACTTAGTAAACAATTCTCAAGAGGCTCTTTAGTTTTCATCCATAAAAGTCTCTCTGATCGACTCATCTACAACATCAACTCAAAAAGTATGATAAACTCTACCTCTTTTTCACCAACTTCGAAAGTCAGCCTATGAGTCTTAACATCAATGACCGCTCCAGTTATGGCCAAAAAAAGTTGGCTTAGAATGATAGGGACCTCGGTGACTTCCTCTATCTCTAATCCAATAAATTCAACATGGATGAATAATTTCTTTACCTTAATGAACACATTCTCAAGAACACCCATAGAATACTTCATTGATCTATCAACTAGCTGTAAAGAGAGAGTAGTGGGTTTTAGCTCCTTTAATGCTAGCTTTCTAGAAATAGAGAAAGGCATCAGTGAAAAACTAGCACCTAAATCACACAAAGCTCTAGAAAAATTCATATTACCAATGGTACAGGGAATAGAAAAAATCCCTTAATCACTTAGCTTTGGTGGAATCTTATTCTAGATAATAGCATTGCATTCCTTAGTCAAGCAATGGTCTCGAATTCTTCTAATTTCCACTTCTTGTACATGATCTCCTTTAAGAATTTTGCATAGGCAAGAATCTGTGCTAATGGATTTGCAAAAGGAATATTAATATGAAGCTGCCTAAACACTATTAAGAATGTCTCAAATTTTTGATCAATTTATTATGTTGAAGTCTTTGAGAAAAAGGAATGTTAAGAACATAAGGTTTGACTGGTAATAGTAGGGATGATTCCTCGACTATGTCCTTAATTTCTTCAGCAACTTTCTTGCTCACCACTTCATGGTTTGCTTCATCCCCCACCACAACCTCATCACTTACTTGACCAATTTGCTAACCACTTCTCAGTGAGACAACCTTGCAATGCTCTTTCTGATTAACCTCTGTCTTACTAAGCAAATTTCCTAATCCATGGGAATTGAAAGAATTGGCTAACTACCCTAATTGTACCTCTATATTTCTATTGGAACTCACTAACTGGTTACTTTCACTTCTAGTCTCTCATATCTCTCTAAAGTAGCATTGGCTAACTTCTCAACAGCTATCTCACAATGCTGCTTACTTTTTGGTTAAGGCGGTCTTGGTTGAAAACCAAGAGGTCAAAAAGGCCTAGAACTATTACATTGGTTACCTTGATCTCTCCATGAAAAGTTGGGATGGTTCATCTAGCTTTGGTTGTAGGTGTTGGAATAGGGGTTATTCTACTACTGCTGTTACCTAAAATTAGACACAAATTGAGCTTGTTCTATCTGCATATAATAAGAACTCATGTGAGCTCTTCCACTAAATCACAACTTAATATAGGTCTAGAAATCACATTCATATTACCTAGCTTACTAAATATTCTTTCTAAAGAATTAACCTTGGCATTCAACATGTTTATGCTGTCCACATCTTACATACTTGGAGTTCTCTTAAGTATACCTCTTTTATCAGACCATTGGTTTTTCCTTTGTACTAATATGTGTTCTCTCTTAAATGCTTTTAGGGTTCTCTCATAAAAACTCTAGAAAACAATGGAATTTGAAGTCAAGAAGATGGGGCCAATGGCAAAAGCCACCAGTTTTGTTCAGAACATTGCTTACTTTGAAAAACTTTAGGCTCGTCACTTAACTCAACCAAGATTTTCCTGATGAATAGTAACATGAGAAATTAAACAAACCAAAAATAGGAACGAAAAAAGAAAAATACAGTATAAATTAATGAAGGAAATTATTTTGAATTGATATTGAAAACAATCCTCCCCAACAATGACACCAAAAGCTTGATTCATCTAAAACTTACCACAAATGCATAGGTCGTGACAAGTAGAATATGACAAAACAAGTATCGTATCCACAAGGAGGAGGTTCAAGTACCAAAATGTAAAACTTCCTATATCATCTAGACAATCCCAATTTTCTAAATTGTAATTAAAGTCGCAACATAAAATATGGCTAAATGCAAAGCTGTAAAAACCATGTGATAAAGGATCCTAGGGTTGGGGCTCATCAATTGAGTTCCTTGAATGACATTAAACCTAGTTATTAATATTATCCTAATTGCAATGACTGAGTTGCCTATGTTATGTGATATCCTCTTTCAAGGTATAACATCTATAGCTATATTAATCCTATGCCTACTTTAGTGATCATAAAGGTTAACATAGTGGTGGGCATTTATTTCTAAACTACAGTTCCATGGTTTAATGAATCCACCAACTAATATACACCTAAAAGGTAAAGCATTACAGTGGTATCATGCTTTTGCTAAAGCATTGCTAACTTCTACCTTGCTTAATTGGAATGAATTTGTGAAAATAGTATATGAAAGATTCAATGATGTGTATGATGATCCTATATCATAACTAAAATGTCTACATCAAGCTGGTTCAATACAAGAATATCAGAACAATTTTGATACAATTTTGACTAAAGTAGATTAACCTAAAGAATATTGGTTAGTTGCTTCTTAACTAACTTAAAACATGAAGTTCAAATGCATACATGAATGTTTCAACCTAGGTTAGTGAGACAAGCCTTTCCACAAGCTAAACTTTATGAATCTACACATTTACTTGGTCATTCCTACAAATCTATGAATGCATCTAAGAGTAAAACTCAGTACAATGCACAAACTACTCAAAATAGTTTCTAAATTGATTGAAAAGGTCAAGGGTCAGGGTATAAACCTCCACTCTTACCTAAACCTAGTCATTTAGCTACTTTTTCTACTGGTTTAGTAGATTTAAGCCATTAACTACTATTTAGATTAATGAAAGAAAGGCTAAAGGATTGTGTTTCTTGTGTGATGAGCCATATAGACTTGGTGACCATTTGAAACATAAGAAAGCCTTATTGAATTATCTAGAAATAGAAGATGAGGAAGAGGAGGTAATGTTAGGAACTAAAGAAATGGAAGAGATGGTGAAAGAACCTAAAGAAAAATTACATACAATTTTAGTTAATGCCCTCACTGCGTTGATTAGCTACCAGACTATGTGATTAAGGTGAATATTTTAGTTGTAGTTAGAAATTTTAAATGGCAAATTCAAAATACTCTTTTCCACACTAATATGATGGTCTTATCCCTGGCATGTTTTGACATAGTCCTAAGAATACAATGATTGATTACTTTAGGACCTATTATTTGGGATTTCAACAAATTAACAAAGGAATTTACTACTGCTGGAAGTAATAATAGGAGTTCATTTAAAGCTGCATAAGCTACTTTTTTTATAATAAAAAAAAGGTGATTATTTGAAAAATGGGTATTTGGGAGGGAATAATTTTAGAAGTACTTTTTTTTTAAAAAAAAAAAAGCAGGAAAACTTGCTTTTCCAAGAAGCGGCAAATTAGTACTTCAAAGATAATCAATTTCAATGGAAGAGGGAGACTAAAAATTTGAAAATTTTTACCCCTACAATTTTTTAGTAGTTACCAACACATCATGTGGGTTTTACCTTTTCCAAATTCACATTTCACTGGCCATTATTGATCTACTCCCTCTGCATCCACACCATTGACAGGTTGCTCTTCGACCACCATCATGATCTGCTCCTCTCTTCTGGTTATTGATATGGTATTCTCGAGTACTCTAACTTTCTAACTGCTTTGTCAAAGTACTTTTCTCGGTTTTTACCTCTTATAGTTTTTCAATGTCAGTGTCTTCCCCAAAATCTTCTCTCGACCAAATTGGTTTTTGGCTACTGCTATAAAGTCTTGTAGCATAATAGAATTAGAGATCATTAGTGGAAGTTGAATCGGATAATATTAATTTTTCTTCTATTGAATCAATTAAGGATGAAACTCTCTCTCTAAATGCTTGTGAAGAAGCAACTCAATACATTAATAAATTTGTTCATGTATGAACTTAAAGAACAAACCTCAATCACAGAATCTTTGTTGTATACCCTGATACTAGAAAATTATGTCCAACAAATTTGCATAATGAAATTTGTCTCTCATCACTTATCATAATAGCATGATGAATGCTTAGCAGTTGCAATGGTATGGCTGATTCACATTCTTTGAGCTGAGCTTCTTCATCAATAACTACACATCGTAAGGGTGTCATTCCCTCTATGAACATCTTAGTAGAACATGATGTTGTACAAAAAATGACCTCTGTTTTCCCATACTAGTGTTTGGTCTCCTTCAATACTAATTTCAATTTTCAAAGATTTCCCATCCTATTTAATGCTAGAAAGTATAAAATCGATATATTAAAAATATAAAACAAAAGGGCAAAGGTAATGAAAATATGATATGTATGAACACTTCTCTTGGGATTTGTCTTTTCAATGTTAAAAGTTCATTGCATATGATATTTATGAACAATTCTTCACATGTGTGGGTTGTTTGAAGTATTTTGAAACTAATGTTGTTTATAGATGATTAGATATGCATTTGTTGTTGATATTACTCATTTTAGAAGGTGGTAGCTCTTTGGAAGTTGTAATATCACCAAATTTAATATGCATATGACATGTAATAGTAATAGCATCCTTTTCTTGTAATTTCTAGTGTGATTCAAAAATATAGAATGATTTTGCAACTTCCTTGCCAGTCCAGTTTTTAATGTTTCATTTATCTTGTAAATGTTTTCATTTAATTATCTCTACAATTAATGTTTCATGTTGTTCGCTTATATTCCTAATATGAACAATAATTTGATTATCTTTGCAACTACTACTTCACAGGGTATGAGATTCCTTTTTAGTTTTACGTATAATATGCTTGCATAAATAATTGGAGTATTGTTTTGTCACTAGTTTATTGGAATACTTTGTGAATTGAATATGGTCATGTGTATATGTTTATATAAAACTTTTAGCCTTCTGCCTTTTCAATTTTGTCCACAATTTTGTGAAGTTACTTTTGCCAAGCTTTTATGGTATCTTAGTGTTGGATCTGGTTATTTATCCTAAGTGTTTACAGTACAAGCATGGGTCTTAAAATTTTTAAAAACATTCAAGCTTGTAAACAGGCAGAAAGAAAATACATAGGCAAATAACTCACAACTAGAAAGAGAAGTAAAATAGATAAGAATTTCACATACCTCTTGTAGTCACTTTAATCTTGTAATATACTTTCCAACCAATTGTACTGGCTGCCTACTCATTGGAAAGCACCAATCACGGAACCTATGGTGAATAAGCTTAGTGATTGGAATAAACAAAATATTAAAAAAAAATTGATAACTTTCAAAGTAAATTAGAAAGCCTTCCTCTTTGTTCCTCAGTATGGTGTGAGAACTTTATAGTGGCACATCAAAGAATTAACTTTTTCTCTTTCTCAAATATTTACTTGTTAAGCCACAAGAGGGAAAGGTTGCATATAGATAGTGTACTAAGCCTAGGTCATGTGAGAGCATTTGAGTGTAATTCAAAATCTCAGTCTCTAGCCATTAGAGATTAACATGCCTACCAATGAGGAATATTAGATAATTAGATTATCTAATGATTTATCAATTAATAATCATATTATTAGTTTGGATGATAACATTTTATTTAAAAATTAAATAAAACATGTATGGCTTTCTAATTGGTCATGCTTAAATTAAAATTTCAAATAAATGAATTTCACTTAATTAAATCCCTTTGACTTAGTTAGTTTCCTAGTGAATGTAGGTTTCCTAAGAAATTAAAACTCTTTCAATTTCCCCTTTATTTACTTAAATAATTAGGATAATTAAGACAGAATATATTTGACCATGTCAAAGACCAATTCCCCTCCTTTAGCCGTACACCTCTCCATCACATGTGGAGGAGGTTGTTTCACAAGTTTGAAAAATTCAAACTTTGCAACAACATTAAGATAAAAAATTAATTTTATCCTAATAAAATGCTATAGCCAAAATTACCAATTAAATAAGAATTTTATTTTATTTTAATTAATTTCTTCAAATTAAATATTTGAACAACTAGAATATTAATTTAAATTAGTTAAACTAAAATTGATTACTAAGACAAAGGTTGTCTTAATTAAGACAAACACTTGCCTTAAATTTTCATTGTCCAATTAAAACAAAACTTATTTAAATTAAACAACTAATGTGAGAATTATTTTTCTCTCTTTACTAAAAAAAATGTTTGTCACATTTTCAAGCATGATTAGGATAACATTTACCCTAAAATAGCTATTTGTCTAAATTAAGAAAAACTCTTGTCTTAATAAAGACATTAACTGAAAAGCTATCAATTAACTTCATATTATATCTATTCCAACTTAATGTGGATTGAATTCTCCAAAACTATGAGGGAAATTTGTTTGGACATAGGAATTTCAAGCTCCAATAAATTTGGGATTATTTTAATCTCATTAAGATAATTCAATTTTATTAATCATGAAGTCATTTCACCAAAGACACGTGATTGCGCTCTTGATAATTCCTAAAATTATGAGAAGTCAATGTTGAACATTGATTTGTCCAATTTGCAAACCTAGTGTTTGTGAACCCTCATAGCCATCCAATGACCCAAGAAAATTACCATTTTACCCCTTATGTCAATTTTGTCTCCTGGTTTTAGATTTCATCTGATAACTGACCAAATAATCTTTTACAACTTTTCCAAAATTTTCTCAAAATGATGAGTAGCTAATTCATCACTTCACTAGGCCTAGACATGTCACTTGTCTTCCTGAAATCACCAGAAGTGATGTAATGCTACAAATTCCATTTCTTGAATTTATGTTCCCCAATGTTCACTTCTACTATGATTCTAACATATAGAGTCTTGACCAACGTCAGACAATGTTCATGCCTATAGTATATCAAAGATCATAATGGTCATAGACAAGAGTCCATAATCCATCAAGATTTCAGTTCAGCCATTAGCGGATGCAATGTGCATGAGTTCAAGTTCATAGCAACGGTATTAACTTAAACTTGATATCTCACTTGATTCCATTTCAATTACTAGTGTCATTACTTGAAGTCTACTACTTTAATGATTTGAGATTCATTATTCCCTTAGACAAGAATCTCATTCTCTCTATGGAAGTAATACGGACACTACAGTCCTTATTGAATATAGTGAACAACTTTATTCAGTAACTGTGAATATTGTTTTAGATTCATCCAAAGATACATATCTCTTTTTGCATAACTCTTATGCAAATGTATTTTGATTTTTTAAAATCTAGGAACCTTAATAGCTAGAAAATAAAGTTTACATAATTGACTCTTTATTTATTAATATTAAAATGCATTTACATCAAGTTGGGGAGTACAACTTGCTTTCTAGGGCAACTTATTCCCAACACTAAGTTCACGCACAAAGAATCAATCTATGCAGTTAAATAATGATTGAAATTGAATTACCATGACAACATAGGCATTTGCATTTTTGAAATTGAATTACCATGACAAGATAGGCATTTGCATTTTTGAAGACTGTTTCTCTTCCCTTCCCAATCCTTATGCTAGGTAAATGAAGAAGCAGTTAGATTAGGTTGTGACTTTTTAAGAAACTCACTTTTGAGCCAAATGTGTGGAATGCCATCTTCATTAGAACTAAAAGGCAAAAACCTTATTCTAGGAAGCATGTTTTTTCACATAGTTAATGTGTTAAATTCCATATTTAAATTGTTCGATTATAGAATGGCTTATTAATGTGTTGCTCATCTTCATTTCAGATTCTCTCTAAGAAGTAAGAAAATCACATTGCTAGCAGTTGGATAATCACATCAATCTCAAGAGCTAACAAAATACTAAAGGTAAACAACAAAAAATGCAATTCTTTTTTGTTAGAGTAGAAGTTGATTTTCTGATTAACACCATAATGGCTTGGAGTTTGATGCTTGAGTGGAAGTTAAGTTTATGATTATAGACTTGTTTATGCAATCATGTGATGAATGTTTGATTATGCAAAGATGGTTTATGGAAATATTTAATGTATTTCATGTGGAAATGGAATTTTGGGAATTAGATGATGATTTGTATGATTGTTTGGCCAATGGTTGAATATACGAACTTCTTTAAGCTTGAAATATGATTTTAACTTTAGAATGACATCAAAGTTACCTCTGAGAATACCTATAATGAGTTAGATCAACAATGTAAGTGAGGTGTTGTTGAAGCCTATTGGGAATATGTTGACATGGAAAGCAAGCTGTATTCCTTAATTTAATGTAAATACATTTTAATATTAATAAATAAAGAGTTTATTTATGTAAGCTTTATTTTCTAGCTATTAAGGTTCTTATATTCTAAAAAATCAAGATACATTTGCCTAAGGGTTATACAAAAGGAGACATGTATCATTGGATGAATCTCAAATACTATTCATAATCACTAAATAAAGCCAGTCACTCAATTCAATAAAAACTATAGTGTTCGAATTACCTGCATAGAAAGAATTAGATTCTTTTTTAAGTGAATGATAAATCTTAAATCATTGAAGTAGTAGACTTTTGATAATGACACTATTAAATTAATTGGAACCAAGTGAGGTATCAAGTTCAAGTTAATACCATTACTTTGAACTTGAACTCACACATATTGCATTTGCTAGTGGAAAAAATGAAATTCCAATGGATTATGGACTTGTGTCCTTGACCATTGTGATCTTTGACGTACTATGGGCATGACCATTGTGTTACATTAGTCAAGACTCTGTATGTTTGGATCATAGTGGAAGTGAACATCTGGGAACATAAATCCAAGAGATGGAATTCGTAGCATTATATCACTTGTGGTAATTTTAGGAAGACAAGTGACATATCTAGGCCTAGGAAAATGATGAATTAGCTACTCATCATTTAGAGATCATTTTAGAAAAATTCTAAAAGATTATCTAGTTACTTATCGGATGAAATATGGGATTAGGGGACAAAATTGACATAAGGGGTAAAACAATAATTTTACCTTGTGTTAAGGGATGGCTACGAGGGTTCACAGCACTAGGTTTGGAAATTGACAAATCAATGTTTGACATTGAATTCTCATAATTTTAGGAAATATCAAGAGTGCATCATAACTCTTTAGTGAAATGACTTCATATTAATAAAATTAGATTATCTTAATGAGAATAAAATAATCTCAAATTTATTGGAGCTTAAAATTCCTATGTCCAAATGGTTTACCCACCTATCTTTGGAGAATTCAATCCACATTAAGTTGGAATAAATTCAAGATGAAGTTAATTGATAGCATTTCAGTTAATGTACTTATTAATACAAGAGTTGTCTTAATTTAGACAAAGAAGTATTTTAGGACAAATTTTGTGCTAAACATGCTTGAAAATGTCAAAAATATTTTTGTCACTAAAGAGAGAAAAATAATTCTTACATTAGTTGTCTAAATTAAACAAGTGTTGTTTTAATTAAACAATGGAATTTTAAGGCAAAGGTTTGTCTTAATTAAGACAAGTGGTGCATTCCCAAATAGAACTTCAAACCTCAGTATCAAAGCCATAATTTGATTGCTTTCCAAGTGGGAGACTCACAATTATATATTTGCAGTATAGTGATAAGAATTTTGTTTTTGTGTCCAAGGGTTATTCTCCCACAGAGGATTGGGTTTAGTTGGTTAATTACCAATGAAATTAATAAATCAATACTTGAAATGCAAAAGGGTTTTTTTGTGAGAACACAGTTATTTAAAATAAAAGTAAATGTAAACATGAGCAATATAATGAGAGAACACAACAAACAATAAGAAAGTTAGAACAAGATGAGAAATAGAATTCACTTTTCTCCAATGGACACCTGCAAGTAATCATAGACAATCACTAATTATAATTATAAACATGACAATGTTGCTAACTCTTTGTCATGATTACTAACCATCGATAATAACAGGCTCTGCTATCCTAATCTTTCCTTAGTTATTTAGTAAATAAAAGAACACTCCCTACTTACTCCCAATTCCATGAACAACCTCAAAAACACTTCCTAGATTTAATCCAATGAAAGGTTTAAGATGAGAAAGATAGGTTAATCTAGGCAACAATCTCAAATGCTTGTAGTATTTAACTTATGTTATGCTCTATATCATAGTTCTCAAGGACTTGGTCATCCCTAATCACTACAAATTCCTACCTGTGAATAAGAGAATTAAACTATTTCATATTCAATCCTTTATCCAAGCATTAGATGATTACCTAGTTCATTTAGTTGGCCACCCAAACAAAACCAAGCAATAATTATGAACAAATCAAGTAGAAGAACATGAACAACCATTTAAGAGAAGTTGGATACATTATCAATGGATTTAATCACAAAATCATGTTTAAGGCATTGAGTTCACCCTCCACAAAGGAGATTTAGCCTTCTAACATCATAAATTATCCAATACTACATTCAAATCCATGAAACAATAAAGGATACAAGGAGAATGAAGAAAAGATAAAGAGAAATCTCTTTGAAGAACTCTACGTGGATGAATATTCTCTGAAATCACTCATTTCAGCCTTTCCCTTGCTTTCCTCCCCTTTTTTAAGCTTTCTCTCAAACTTTCCAAGTGTTAGAATGAGGAAATGAAGTAAGCAAATGTGTTTTTAAAGTGTTCAGTGCAAGTGGCACTACGCCTCTGGATCTTGGGTGCTGTAGCACCCAGCCCTCAAATTCAGATGGGGGAAATTAACATAAGGTACCATGGCGCTAGCTTATGGGCACCGCGGTACCCACCCAATGGATGCACGAGCTATGACTAGCACCACATAATCAAGCCCTGGATGGGAATTCTTCATCTTTTGGGCACTGCGGTGTTATCTCGAAGCATTGAGGAACTAAACTCTCAGGTCTAAAGCTATTTTTCTTCAATTTTGAGCATTGGGGAGCCCAAGAATGGGTGCATGGGCACTAGTGCTTCTAACTTGGACCTAAAAATAAGTGTTTTGAGCTCTTTTCCACATAAACTTGCTTCCAACTTGTTCCAAAGGATGCCTAACTTGAAACACTTCTTCTCAAAATTGATTTTCCACTTCAAAACACCTACAAAACATAAAACATAGCTAAGAACACAAGAAATTCAAGAACAAAGCAATTAAATGCAAGAAAATTCAACATAAAAACATGGCAAATTAAGCACTTATCAAATTCCCCCACACTTAATCTTTGCATGTTGTCAAGCAAACTAAAACAACAGACATAACAAACTAAACCACAAGGGACTCAATGCAACTCTTGCTAGCTCTTCGCACTGCATTTCACAAAATCCATTAAGTCAATAATCAAAAGATCAGGGAAACATATCAAAATTCTTCAAAGATTTCAATGAATAAATTATCATTCAATAAATCATCTAATCAAGTACGTGTATGAGCACCTCTCAAGCATTTGATCAATAAAAGGGATAGGGAAGTGGTTTTTGCATGTTTTTTAGTTGAGCTTTCTATAATTAATGTAAACACGCCACTGGGTTTGCACTTGGATGGGGACAAGCTATTGTCCCCTCATTCATGACTACAATGATGCTAGATTTTTTAGGCAATACTTGTATTGGGCTCACCCACTTACTGTTAAATATTGGGTATATGATCCCAACTTCAAGGAGCTTAAGTATCTCCTTTTAGCCACCTTCATCATGGGAGGGTTAAGATGGCTTTATGCCTCTCTACTTGGTTTAGACTCATCGTCCAATAATATCTGGTGAATGTATGTTGAGGGGATAATCCCTTTGTTGTTGGCGATGGTCCAATAAATAGCTGTCTTGTGAGCCCTGAGCACCTAGATCAACTTATCTTCTTGAAGCTTAGTGAGATCTTTTGTTATTAATTACTAATAATGTGTCCTCTTTACTTAGAAACATGTACTTTAGGTGATCTGGTAAAGGCTTCAATTCCAATTTAGTTGCTTATACAATTTCTCACTTGTCAAATGTAATTCAATAAAAGAATCATCAGAAGTTTCAAAAAAATTTGGCCAAGCATGTAATGCTGCCACTGATTCATAAACTAGTCCACCCACAATTAGCTCCTTGGTGGTTTCTTTAAAGTCATCCTTATCCAGATGGTTGGTAATGACTACTTCCAAATCTTCCAAGCCATGTGAAATCAAAATCTGTTGGGATAAAGAGTCTACAATTTCTACTGAAAAAATAGAATTACAGTTAGTTGGATACTTCATTGCCTCAAAGATATGAAATTTTATTTCCTTGCTAGCAAACACATGTAAGATCTAGTTGTTTACCCAAAATGTTTACTGCACAAGCATGGGTTTTAGAATTCTTAAAACATTCAAGTTGCAAACAAGGAGAAACAAAACACATAGACAAATAACACGTGACTATTATGAGAAGTAAAATAGATAAGAGTTCTACATACATCTTGTAGTTACTTTAACCTTGTAATATACTTCTCAATCAAGCACATTGACTGCTTATTCTTTGGAAAGTACTAATCCATGAAACCTACAGTGAATAGGTTTAATGATAAGAATAAAAATAAAAGATGAAAGAAAAATAATTGATAGCTTTTAAAGTAAATTAGAAAGCCTTCCCTTTTCCTTTAACTATTGCGTGTAGAAATCTATGAAGGCACTCAAAGAAAAACTCATTTTTGCTCATAGTGTTTTTCTCTCAAAATTTTGACCACAAGAGCTCTCTCTTCTCTCAATCTAGTTAGATGGCTAAAAGAGGGAAAGGTTGCATATATATAGTATACTAACCCTAGGTCATGTGAGAGCAATGCAGTGTTGTAAACACCAAATTTTGTCCAGTTGATTAAATTAATAAATTTATTCTCAAAATAAATTAATAACAAAAGGGAAAGATAAAAAATAATAATAATAATAAATTAATTAATTAACTAAAATAAAAACCAAAAAAAATTTCTGAAAAAAAAAAGAAAAAGAAAAGCCCAGCCAAAAAATTGGGCCAGCCTAGTAAAAAAAAAAAATGGTCCAAGCCCATAAACCACCTGGAGCCCCTAACAATTACCCACCGGATCCCAAAATCCTCCAAATCCCTAATTTCAGCCAATCACCCTACGAATCCCCTCTGCGCCTAACCTCTCGGCACCATCTCCTCCCTTTCAGCCATAATCACAGCACCACCACCCATCTTTCATTTCTTCTCTACATCACCAGCAAATCCCTCTCCTTCACCATCAAACGGGGAACCGAATCGCTGGAAATCAGAGGTTTGACTGTCTTTACTTGAATCGCGCCATAGGGGAAGGGGAGTGATCCTACGAGGAGCTTAAAAACAGACACCAACCGAGAGTCGATGGGAGAGCTCCTGAGACAAAAAAGGTCCGAGAATCGGTACGAGGAAGGACCCAACAGCAGAATAGAGCAGGAGAAACCGAGAGTGTCAAAACGGGAAAGAATCATCAGGAGAGGAACGAAGAGTGCCTAAGAGCGAAACAACAGAGAGTCGAAGGAACACAAAAATAGAGGGGGGTTTTCTGGATCAAAAGAGGAAGCCGAGAATTTAAAAGTTGAGATTGAAGAGATTTCGAGGAAGCTTTAATCGATTTTGGAGAGTGAGGTTTGCATCAGAGTGCTTTTGGGATATCAGGACAGGTTTGTTTTCCTTAAATGAAAGACCCATTTAATTCTCTTTGAATTTCTCTTTCATTCTATTGATGGGATGATATCATTTGGTCTATAAGTTATCTGTGCTGTTGGTGATTTGCCTGTTGTATAGACTGATTAATTTCCCAATTTTTGATCATGAATTGGACATTTGATTCTGAATTACAGTTTGTAAAAATTTATTGGATTCTGGTTCTGTTTCAATTCAAAGGATAGGATCCTTGGTTATTTGAATACAGTTGAAACTTGATTTTCTTTCTTTTGTCAACCCGCAGCTAATTCCCTTCTTATGTCAGTAGCTGGGTT
>JASKGM010038973.1:0-23043 GCA_034509205.1 Ceratonia siliqua
CATTTATTAAATATAAAAATCATTTTATATTCTATCATTATATAATTTTATATTCTCATATTAATTAATTTTTTGATTTGGGGATATTATCATAGGGATATTTGGGTAATAAAACATTCCCAAATTTTCTATTCCCTTCAGAATCTTTCTAACTCATGTGTTTTGGAGAGAATGTTTCATTTGTAAATTCTGAAGAAAGTGGATTCCAGGAAAAAGTTACATTTCAGGAATATTTTTTCAAACATTCTACCAAACAAAGAAAAGTTTTTTTCCAATTGAACATTCCCATGAATGTGAAAATATTCCGGGTACCAAACGCCCCCTTAGAATAATGCTTAGTTTTAGCATAGGATTACATTACTATAATAATCACTACAGAGTACAGACTTATCAAATTAATATTGCTTACGTTTTAGCAGCTTGCCTGCCTTTCCCAATTGCAGCCCCAAAATACTTCTGAAACAAATGCCAAAATAACCACGTTAGTACAAAACTACACATAAAACTATGAAGAAAGAGTCTCAATAACTTGGTCACTATCACGAAGCCAAGTACCTATAACTAAAGTAGACTCACATAGGAAACACCAGAAAGTTCAACCATGTACAATTGTGGTCCATCTCTGTCGACATAACCTCCTAGTATGACACCACATCCAAAAGGTCTGCAAAACCATTGTAATTCTCTTAATCAAGTGAACTACGAGGAAACACGGTTATAAATTATCACCAACACTCAGTCAGATCTCGTTTAACCTATATAAGCCACCAATATAGCATACAAAGGTGCACGTAATTAGCCACACGATCAGCAAGTTCCTGATCGTTTAACTAACAAACATTTAACAATGTCCATATCGTTTACATGTATTAGTAAGTCAGAACTACAACAACACGTTATATGTCAACCTTAAATTAATTCATAAAGACTAAGTTTATTATAAATAATTCTTGGCTTTGGTGATCAACCATCATGCTACGTTTTGTGAATATTTTATATTAAAAAGAAAAGGATATTTCATTAGTTGACAGATTATTTACTGAAGATACAGAGGAAATGTTTGTTACATTGGTGTGAAACATCATGTTCACTAACACATCAAATCCACCTGTTTCTAATTTTACTCACTCAGTTTGGCCCCTAACAGACAGTGTAACAATCATGTTTTTCTACAAAAAAGAATAAAGAGGTCTTGGTATTGAGAATCACAAGCATGCAAAAGCTTATGGAAAATATGCCATAATTATATGCCCTCCACACTAACTAACGAGCAGGTTACCTAGTCATGTATAAAGAACAATGAAGAATATGCTGTGCTCTATCCAACCCATTATAGACTTATAGTATATTAATCATATTCAAAGCCAATGTCGTTAGCATAAAAGTATGCCGTGGGCACTTCTAGAGGAAAGCAAGTTAAGAAATGAAGACGTGAAGTAGTCTTGCAGTTTATTTGCCAAAAAATTAGCAATTACATCCAAAGGATTTATATGAAAATCTATTAGCCTAAGAATTGTTCTGCTGAAAAGGAATCTTCGTATTCATGACAAATCGGTGCTTATAAAAATATTTGTTCATAAGCCAATACATTTAGAGGGTGTTTGGATCTTTTTTTGTGGGAGGAAAAATGACTTTTTTTTATAAAAGAATCCCTTATGCAATTTTTTGAAATGTTCATATCTCCTTCTTCTTGAAGGAGAAGGAGAAGGATAAGAAAAATGAGAAATTGTGATTAAAGTAAAATCTCTATTTTGTAACTTCTATTTCTTGAAAAAGTAGATTCATTTTTTTTCGATAATTTTGTCCCTCTGCCCATCATAATTACTTTTTTTATTATAATATCATAGTTAAATTTTATTATAATTATAAAATTTAAATTTAATCAAATATTTTTTAATATAGTTATATTTTTCTTTCATTAAGTTATTTTTTATTATGATTATTTTTACATAACTATTATTTTATTTTAAAAATTGTTATTTTAATCTTATTCATTTTATTATTTTCAAATTAAATATATAATTTTGATCCATTAAAAATTATTATTTTAAATTTCTTGTGCATGCCTTTTTCAATAATTTTATCAACCAAATGTCATTTTACAATTTTGCAGCCAAACACCTTTTCTGATTCAAAAGTCATTCTCATTTACTGCATCCGAACACAAAACAACTTCTTATTTTATTAAAATACATTCTTTTTTCAGAATCAACTTCTCATTCTATAAAGTCATTATTTTTAAAGAACATTCGAACAAGCCCTTAATTTTTAGCAATGTGCTTTATAAGGTGGCATACTTTCTTGACAGTCCTGCAATAAAGTTTCAATAGTTAGATCCCCTATATCTTAAATCCATCATCCAATTCCTCAAAGAAAATATCCCAGGTTAAATTATCCCCTGGCTTGAATATGGAAAAGCTCAGTGCAAGTTCTATTATGGCAAAAAAAAAATTGTGTAGTCCTTGGAAAAACTTCTCTATAGCAACCCAGATTGAAAAATAGGGGAAAAGAAAGATGAGTGAACAGTAGCAAGATACCCGCTGTTGTTGATAGCTTTGGCAGCATACTCGATCCTCCTTTACAAATAAAACAAGGATGGCTAGTAGGTAACAGCAAACAGGTGATTCAAACAAAATTCCAAGACAATCAAAGAAAATAAGCGAAGTGAAAATGAAATGAAATAGAGGGAAATTTTCACTTGAGAGATGCAACCACCAATGACGACGAGGGAACCATCAATAGGCACTGGCCAAGAAAGAGGGGAGCAAAGGGCTACGACAATAGAATGGGCAAGAGAACGATGTTGTGTGCTAGAGCACCCTTGGGTAATTTGTGCAATTTTTCATTTTGCCAGGAATAGTCAATAAATTTAAAAAAATATATATTTTCCCCACTTGTTTAGCCAATTGTTGATTAAACATTTTTTTAATCCATAATTGATATGACTGCTATTATTCACTAGAAGAAAATCAAACAGCTTAGCCTACTTAGGGCTGTCAAATTGGGTTGGGCCCATCGGGTTGGACCGCCCAACCCAATAAAAATGGTGGGTTGGGTTAAAAATCTCAACCCGCCAAATTTGGTGGGTCCACCCACTAAGTAAGGCGGGGTGGGGTGAGTTGCCCTCAAGTTGATGCAAGCTGGCCCATTTTCCTTTTTTTTTCCCCTTCTCCTCTCTTCTCTCCCTCCTTCCACACACATGCATGCAAGGCTCCTCTCCCTCCAAACTCCAAATGCTCACACAACTCACAAGCCACAAAATGTATTAGAATAATTTAGAAAGGTGTGGGGAATTGAGCCCAAGTCCCCATACCCATGTTCCAAAACCTTAACCACCACTCCACTAGGTTATCCTTATTTAAATTAGCTAAAATTAATATTTATTATATATTAAGTATTTTTAACAAGCTAATCTGCCAACACGCCAGCCCACCATAGGGGCGGGCCGGCCCGTTTGACAACTTTAAGCCTACTCATGAATATCCTTACCCATGAGTAGGATAGAAATACCCTATGAATATATATGTGTCACTATGTAAATGAATCAAGCTTTTCATAAACTATTCGGATTTGACTCATTAAAAATTTGTATTTGGCTTAGCTCATTTATTAAATAAACGAGTTTGAACAACATTTTAAGTTCGTTTAGTTAAACGAGTCAAGTTTGAGAATTTAATACTCAGCTTATTAAGTTCGCAAAAAATTTCAGTTATTAATAAAGTAACATAATTTTATAATATATATATAGACATACAATAATTTATATATAATTAAAAATACTTTATAATTTATATAAACACATACATAAAATATAAACATTTATTTTTTATTAGTTTAACTTATATATATGCATGTAAGTATATAATAAATTTATAGTACTATTTGTGAACTGTTCGGCTCAGTTCGTTTAATTAATGAGTTAAGCTTGAACACAATTTTTGTCTCAATGAAAAGTGAGCTTATATTCAATTTCTTTTATTTTAAATAAAAAAATTTAAACATTCTAAAATTTGACTTTGTTCGACTTATTTACAACCTTATATGCATGCCACTGGTCCATTCAAATTAGCCTCTTTATTTTTTTTATCATTGGTTACCAAATCTCATTAATTCTTTGTAACCGACTTATAATTATTTCTCATATACTTTTATGCATTCAAATTTGGTATTGCCTTTGGAATACCAGGGTCCTCAAAAGGCCAATATTTTTGGGCCTTGAGTAGGTTCTATTCAGTAAGTAGATTGGCACCCAACTCTCCCTAGAAATATTCGTTTCCTAAGAGTTAAGATCCTTCCTCTAGAAACCACTTTTCATGGGCTATGTTTTATAGCTAGATAATATTCGTAAGGTTTAGATACAACTTCACTACGAAAGAGTTTTCAAGTTTTGTGGACGTTGTGGTAGATTGGGGCACGATCCTAATGGTTGTTTGTTGCCCTAAGGTTTTTTAAGCATTAAAATATGTTCAAATATTATGTAAATATTGATTTTGATGATGTCTACTGATTTTGGTTTAAAGACAAATGATCTTTACTTACATTAGAAAATATTACTTGCTTTGGTGAAACTACCTTGTCACCATATATCCTTGATATGATTTTGTTTTGTCCAACAAGCAATGCAAGTACAAAAGGCTTCTTGAGCTATGTGATATGCATGTTGAAGGTGAAGAAATCAGAAAAAGCTTGTTGCATGTTGTTCTATATTAGAAAGTAGAGTTCCATATAAGAAAATATCACATGTAGAAAAGTCAAACAAAGTTAAACCATCCTGCTCGTTTAGCTCAAGGTAAAATTAAGATAAATCAACGGCTAAAACATTATGAAAAGCTAAGGGTGAGTGTTGGAAACATATTACTGTACTCTCTAAAATACTCTAATGGTTACATCTTGAAGTCTATAATATATTTTACCTTCAAAGCATTGAGGAACTAGGAGACAACACATAAACTAAGGAAATCTTTCTCTTATACTCCTACTCTTCTCTTGAGGTATCATTGGCGCATTTACTCTTCTTTTAAGAGACTTCTCCTGTGAAGCTCTTTGTGAGCATTTGTTCTTTTTGTGAGAGTTAACTAGATACTTAGAAGAAAAATGTAGTGGGTTGGGTTTGTAAAAGTTGTGATTCATTTTCTTAGAGAAAAGGTTTTTAAAGCTAAGGCTGTGTTTGCCTTCCTATTGTAAGAAGTTTTACTGGGTTCTCGGGTAGAAAAACTCAATGTTTGTTAGGTTAATTAGTGTGATTGTAAAAGGCCCTGAGGCTTGATCCTATACTTTGGTGATTACCCGTTATAGTGAAAACTCTCAACCTTTGTGTTTAGGAAGTAGAGGTAGGATCTTGTTTATAAGTCCGAACCACTATAAATTGTGGTGTTGTTTTTCTCTCTTCCCTTGATCTTTAAAGTTTATTTGGTTGCCAGAACGTTCAATAAATTCAAGATTTATCTGGTATTGTTCTTCTTGATATGACAATAACAATGCATTGTGATATTTCGCATAAATTTTGGACTGAGGCCATGAACACTGCTTGTTATATTAAATGTTTAACCCATCTTAAAGAAAACTCCTTATGAGTTATGGAAAGGAAAAAAATCAAATATTAGCTATTTCCATACTTTTGCTTGTAAATGTTTCATTCTAAATAATGACAAGGATAACTTAGGTAAGTTTGATGCCAAAACTGATGATGGAACTTTCCTTGGATACTCCATATCAAGCAAAGCTTATAGAGTTTATAATAAAAGAACTAGGACTACTGAAGAAACTATTAATGTTGTGTTTGATGAAATTGGCATTTCTTCTAAGTAAGCAGAAAATATCTATTTCTGATGAAAAAGAAAATAGTGAAGGAATCTCCTTCAAAATGATCAAGTTAAGTGATGAATCTGAATCTCAAATAGAGTATCCTTAGGTTCCTGTTGATAGGGAACAACATATGGACAACACTCAAGAAGATCAAAGTGAAGCCAAGAAAAGTAGAGAAAATCAAAGAGAAACCGAGCAAGAAGGAATTTCAACTAGAATTATAAGAGTATAGAAAAATACTCCATCATATCCTACATAATTTATCATTGGAGATCCCACTAAAGGAGTAAGAACAAGAGCTTCAAACAAAAGTAAGAATCACATGGCTTTCGTGTCCCAAATATAGCCCAAGAATGTTCATGAAGCACTTGAAGATGAGTCATGCATACTAGCTATGCAAGAAGAACTAAATCAGTTTGAGAGAAAAAAAGTCTGGACCCTTGTACCAACTCCTAAAAATAATCAATTATTGGTACCAAATGGGCATTCAGAAACAAATTGGATGAAGCAGGTAATGTGGTAAGAAACAAAGTAAGACTAGTCGCTCAAGAGTATAACTAGCAATAAGGTATAGACTATGATGAAACTTTTACACTTGTAACTAGATTAGAATCTATTAGAATGTTACTTGCATTTGTATGTTTTAAAGGATTTAAACTTTTACAAATGGATGTTAAAAGTGCTTTCTTAATGGTTTCTTGAACAAGGAAGTATATCTTAACAAGCTAAATTTCCTAATCATGTATTTAAACTAACTAAGCACTTTATGGATTAAAACAAGCTCCTAGAGCTTGGTATGAAAGGTTAAGCAGCTTTCTAATAAGACCATGGTTTTACTAGAGGAACCATTGATACAACATTGTTTACAATATCCATAAAGCATGACATATTAATTATTCAAATATATGTGGATGACATTATTTTGGATCTACTAATGATCTGTTGTACAAGGAATTCTCTAATTTAATGAAAAGTGAATTTGAAATGAGCAAGATGAGAGCGATGTCATTCTTTCTTGGACTTTAAATAAAGCAATCTCAACAAGAAATCTTCATCAATCAGTCAAAATATACAAAGGAGTTACTAAAGAAGTATGACATAGACAAAGCAAAAATTGCCAAGACTCTTATGGGATGCTCAACTAAGCTTGAGTTAGATGAACAAGGTAAATCTGTTGACCAAAAGATCTACAGAGGTATGATTGGCTCCTTACTTTTAGGAACTTAAAACTTAGGTTTATGGTATCCTAAGAGTAACTATTTTGATCTTATTGGTTACTCAGATGTTGATTTTGGGGGAAGTATAATAGATAGAAAAAGCACAAGTGGAACTTGCCAATTTTTAGGACATTGTTTAATCTCATGGCATAGTAAGAAACAGTACTTAGTTGCTTTCTCTAGTACAGAAGCTGAGTATGTTGCTACTGGAAGTTACTATGCTCAAATGATTTAGATGAAGTATCAATTAAGAGACTTTGGATTAAAATTTGACAACATTCCTATAAAGTGTGATAACACTAGTGCAATAAACTAGTCAAGAAATCCCACAGCATTATAAGACTAAGCACATAGAGATTAGGCATCACTTCTTAAGAGATCATGTACAAAAAGGTGATATATTGTTAGAATTTGTTAGTATTGATAATCAATTAGTAGATATATTTGCCAAACCTCCTAGTAAAGAAAAATTCCTGAATATCCTTAGAGAAATTGGAATGTATAATCCATTATAAGTCTAAGTTAAGTTGCTCTATTAAGCTTGATTGCTCAAAATTGCTGACACTTGATTACTTACATATGACGGGCCATTCAATTTTATCTCAAATTTAAAAATTAAATAACTCCCATGATTAGTTTTTCTTGGAAATTGAACTTGCCACCAAATTACAAAATCTAAATGTCAAATCAATTGAAAACTGTCAAAATAATTAAGTATTAGGTGTATTGTGGCTGATTAAAATATGATCCTTCAATTTCCACATACACATCCCTTTAAGATATTCTTCTTTTCCTTTAAAACACCATTGCTGTCTTTAGAATTTTCTCTGAAACACCATTGTCGTCTTCTCTGAAGCTTCACCACTTAGTCCCTTGAAACCTTCAATTCTCCACCATTTTTGAGTGCCACCATTACCTTAAACTCCAAAGCCCTTATTTTAAACCATCTCTAAAATTATTACAATGTCTTCATCTTTAAAAATCAAAGAGAAAAGGAAACCCTCTGAAGCATCTGGTTTAGGAATGAAGAATAAGGAGAAAACTAGTGTACCAAAATCTTTTAGAGACCTACAAGTTCAAGCCTAGGGTGGAAAGCATCAAGTTGATTATTTTCTTTAAGACTAAGGCTGAAATCTATTTTGTGATTATCAAGGAATTTTATGCTAATCTAAGGTTTGAGAAAGGAAGTTTAGAGATGGGTCTTTGATTCTAAAAGTTGGTAGAATAGTCATGAATTGTGCTAAAATTTTTGAAATGACAAAATGTCCAAATATTGGCCCAAAGATATTTTCTAGTTATGTTGATGTTGAATTTGGTGGTTACTCACATGATGAAGCAGTTGCAGAAATCACTAACAATAGATGCAACCTTGTTGATGCTTCTGCCCTAAAACCTAACCTTAGGATTATGTTGCATCTAATGAACCACATGGTAATGCCCAAATTTAGAAAATCTAACCAAGTTAATAAGTTAGAAACATTCTACATGTGGTGTGTTTCTAATTAGATTAGGCTGAACCCACCTTATATTATTGTTAATCACATGAAGGCTTGCTTAACCAAGGAAAATGATGAGCTACCCTATAGTGCAATCATCACCTTTTTAGCCAAAGATACAAGAGTTCAGTTAGAGAATGTGGGAAGAGAATCTACCTCTGAAATGGGAAATTATGATTTGAGATTACTTATGAATATGAGGATAAAAAAAGATGAAGAAGGAAATTGGACTATAATAGAAAATGTCCCTATTGCACCAGTGGAAGTCTCTGCGCCTAGAAGAATGAAGGTGAAAACTGTAGGACAGAAAATACCATTCAAAGATGCAAAGAATAAGAAGCTATTAAAGGAAAGGAAAAGAATATATAATTAGAGATACCAAATGAAGAAGAAGTTAGAAGCCTAGCAAAAAGAAATGGAAATCAAGATGGAGGAGGAAGGTTTATCAGAAAATCCTAAATAATCTACAAAAAGTCTACCTAAGGAAAAGAATAAGAAAGTAGCTTCAACTCCCACCAGAAAATCCATGAGAATTCCCTTCATTTAGAGGAAAAATGTTCCTAAGGGAGAAACGTTATGGTAGAGTTATATGATAAAAATGAAGAAAGCAAGACATCTAAAGAAAAGTGCCCAAGGGTTGATTATGACAGAAGAGACTCAAAGTCAATCAATTGATACTGAGAAAGGTGAAAAGTCACTAGAAAAAAAGAAAGAAAAACCACCAAAGAAATAGGAAAAGTCACCCAAGAAAGAAACAAAGTCACCATAAATGGAATAAGAACAAATTGAGCCTAAAATACCTTCCTTACCTGAGCAAGTAATGAAAATAGGAGTGCAAAAAAAATGTACTCACACCTATATTCCATAAAGAGGATGATGATAAAGAAGAAAAAGTAAATTGACTTTGATAATTCTGTTAAAGAAAGTTATAAAAAGCCATATACTCCCCAGCATATGTAACTGGAAAATAGAAAATGAATTTTCTTAGACTAAGCTCCTTCTTCTACCTATGTTATATTATTTCCCTATTTAACTTTCTCTATCGTTGCCTCTCCGTATGAAATGATACTCAATTGCAATGTGATTGGTCCTGCTATGACATACTGGATTGTTGGTGATTACAATAGCTGATTTACTATCATTGAGAATTTTTATTGGTCCTTCATATGGGTCTCCAATGTCTTCAAATATTTTCTCTGACTAGAAAGTTAGGCTACTGGCACTTACTGCTACAACGTATTCTACTTCAGCGAAAGATTGAGTAAATGTTTCCTGTTTCTTTGAAGACCAAGAGAATAGTCTTGATCTAAGAGTGAATACATATCCTAAAGTACTCTTCATATAATCAATTCATCTTGCCCGATCACTGTTAGTGTAGCTTAGTAACTTTGAATCTTCAATGGAGGTCTATTGAATCCCAAAATGCTTTTTCCTTATAGATAGCTTAAAATTCTTCTTGCCACTCCATAATGTTTTTGGCTTGGATTTTACATAAATCTTGAAAGTAAACTAGTAGCATACATGATATCTGGTCTTTTAGTAGTGAGATACAGTAAACTTCCATTGAGACTTCTGTACTGAGATGTGTCTACTTTTTCAAGTCCATGTTCCTTTTGAAACTTTTCATTACTAACTATAGGAGTAGCAACTATGTTACATCTGTCCATCTTAAATTTCTTCAAGAGATTTTCCACATATTTATTTTTTGAAATGAAAATCCCATCATTATCTTAAATTACTTCAATGCCAAGAAAGTAGTGCATGAGACCCAAATCGGTTATCTCAAATGTCTTCATGTTATCTTCATTGAATTCTTTGATAATGCTCTCATATTTCCTGTAAAGATGAGATCATCTACATATAGAGAAATTATAAAATTGTTAATGTTACCTTGGGTCTTGATACAGAGAGTTGGTTCATTTTTGCTCCTCCTGAATCCTTGACTTATGAAGTATATGTTAATTAAGCTATACCAGACCTATAGTGCTTGCTTTAACCTCTAGAGAGCTTTCTTTAATTTCAACACTTTGTCTTTTTGGTCTTCTACCATGAATCGTTGTGATTTCTCTACATAAACTTCTTCTTCAAGGAATCCATTTTGGAATGCTGACTTAATATCTAGTTAATAGATCTTCCATTTCTTTTGTGTTGCTAAAGCAATTAAAGACCTTATGGTGTCAAGTTGAGCCATAGGTACAAATATCTCATTATAGTCAATGCCAAGTACTTGTGTGTATCCTTTTTCTACTAATCTTGGGCTTTTGCTTCTGTATTGACCCATTCGGATTAAGCTTTGTCTTGCAGACCCATTTGACGCATATTATTTCTTTCTCATTCGGTCTTTCCACTAGCTCAATTGTGTCATTTTTCTCAATCATTTTATTTTCTTCTTTCATAGCTTCCATCCATACTTCTTGCTTTGTTGCTACTTCAAAGCTTTCTAGCTTCATAGTTATGTAGTTGCATCCTTCTAAAATATCTCTCAAAGTTCTTACTTTTCTTAATGTAGATTCTGGTGAAGAAGCTTCTTGAATTGGAGATGATCTTAGAGTCACTGATGAAGATGAAGTGTCTGTGTCATATTGATCATTATCCTCGTGAGTAGTTAGATGCTCGATAGGTATGTATATCTTCTTTTTCTCAATGTTTTCTTCTTCTAAATTCCATGTAATGTTCTCATCAAATTCTACATCACGGCTAATGGAATGCTTCTTTGTCTTCAGATTATAAATCTATAACCTTTTGATTCATCGTTGTAGCCCAAGAAAACTCCGAGTTTAGTCTTTTCATCAAGTTTAGTTCTTTTTTGTTTGGGAATATGGATATAGCAAATGCAGTCAAATACTCTAAGATGTTTGGCAGAGGGTTTTCTTCTACTCCAAGCTTCCACTAGTGTTTTGTCTTTTACTACACTACTTGGACACTTATTTAGCATATATATAGCAGTATATACTGCTTCTGCCTAAGATGTGTTGGGTAATCCTTTCTCTTTTATAATTAATCTTTCCATCTCCATTTCAATTCTTCCTTTCTAAAACTCCATTTTGCTCTAGTGCATATCCAATGGTTAGTTGATGCTCAACTCCTTCTTCTTCACAGAAGTCTTTGAACTCTTAGAAGTACACTCTTGGCCTTGATCACTCCTTAATGTTTTAATTTAATGGCCACTTTGTTTCTCTACCAATTGCTTGAAATTCATGACAATCTTGACAACTTTTGATTTTTCTCTCATGAAATAAACCCAAATCATTCTGGTATAATCATCAATGAAGATTATAAAGTATCTAGTTTGATTGAGTGATGAAGTCCTCATAGGCCCACAGATATCTGTATGGATGAGCTCCAATGCTTCTTTAGCTTTTCACGATTTCCTAGATTAAAATGGTTGCCGATGATGTTTTCCAAGAAGACATCCTTTGCATATAGCTTCATCTTTTTTAATGCTTGGTAGATCTATCATCATATTTTTCTGGTGTAAAATGCTAAGGCCATCATAGTTGAAGTGTCCAAATCTTCGGTTCCATAATAATGAATCATCAACTTGAGCCTTCATGTTGATTTCATTTCTCCAATGGATAGGAAAATCTCTACAGTTTCTCGTTCTTACTTTCGCTATGACAAGATCTTTATCATAAATGGAGCATGTGTGTCCTTCAAAGTGTAGTATATAGCCGCATTGCATCATTTGACCAACACTAAGTAGATTTTGTGTTTGGCTAGGACCAATAGGATATTGTTAATATATCTCGTACATTTATTTATCTCCACATCGGTTGTTCCTTTGCCTTCAATTAGTAAACATTCATCATTCCCTAGTATGAATTTTGATTGCAAAGTCGTATCTAGCTCAAAGAAGACGTCTCTGTATGGTGTCACATGATTACCACAGCCGTTGTCTAAATTCCATGTGTCTTGACCTTCTTATAAGAGTTGTTGCAAGTAAACAATAGGTACTCATTCTTCTCTTTTTCCTCAGCGTAGTTAGCTTGATGTGTATCTCTAGTGTAGCAATATTTTTCAATGTGTCCAAATCTTTTGCATTTAGTACACTAAGTTTTGCCTCGGAACCAATAATCATTTTCTTGTTGACTTTTCACTTGTAGATTATGCATGAAGGATTTTTGGCTTTCCTATTGAAAGATTTCTTAGCTACTTTTTTATTCTCACCATCTCTTAAAGTTTCTCCTCCTCGTGAATTTTGATTAAATTTTCTTCCATAGTTTTTAGAGTTTTGAGTCCTGATATTCATTTTTGTTTGGAAAGAGCTCTAAATAGTTTCTTCACTGTGCCTCCTTAATTTCTTTTCATGAGCTAAGATCCCTCTAGTTTAGTTACTGACAAGGAATCTATATCTTTTGCTTATTCAAAAGCCATAATAATGGGATCATAATTTTCTATGAGAGTGATAGTATTTTTTTTACCACTCTCTTATCAGTCATATTTTTTTCCATATAATTTCATTTGATTGACTATTTCTTTTATTCTAGCATAATATTCTCCTATAGTCTCAGATTCTTTCATTTTTAAAATTTCAATTTCTCTTCTTAAGTATTGATGTTTAGTAGAGAGTACCCTTTTTAGTACCACTAAACTCTTCCTCCAACATGTCACGCCTTCTTTGTAGAGTCAGCATTAGTAATTCTGCTAAAGATAATATCATTCATAGCTCGCTGGATGACATATAGAGCCTAGGCATCCTTCTACTGGTTTTCGTCTAATTATTTACACTCAGCCTAGGACAAAGTGGAAGTACTTGTTAGGTTCGATTTGACAATATCCCACAATTTTTATGAGATAAAAAATTTCTTTAATTTTAGGGTCCAAAGATCATAATTTTTGCCGATAAAAACTAGGAGAGGAACATATGAAAGTTTAATACTAGTTACAACC
The DNA here is from genome assembly GCA_034509205.1 of Ceratonia siliqua. Taxonomy (NCBI): domain Eukaryota; kingdom Viridiplantae; phylum Streptophyta; class Magnoliopsida; order Fabales; family Fabaceae; genus Ceratonia; species Ceratonia siliqua. The sequence goes on from JASKGM010038973.1 coordinate 13,409, forward strand.
ATAGGTTAAATTTTGAGTGTATGGGTAATGAGTATCATTCCCAGTATATGGACAAATCAGACTCTAATATTACTATTAGTTAAAGGAAAAATTTTGGCATGTATAATGGGATTATAGTTGGTTGGTAATAGTTGATTTGATAAAATGATAGTTGAAGGAGTGAGAAAATAGTGGAACAAGGAAATAGTATAGTATAGGTAGAGCAAGGAGCTTAGTACAAGCAAATTTGTGCTCTGTTTTCTAGTTACATATGCAGGGGAATACATGGCTTTTTATAAATTTCTTTAACCGATTTACCAAAGTCGGTTTATTCATTTCTAGTTTCTTCTAAATGTATTTTATTGTACAGCTATAGTTTTCCTTGACTTTTCTTTACTACATGCGTTATTTATGGGGCAAGGCGTGATATTCTCAGACTATTCTAGTATTTTCTGGCAGTGGCATGCCTAAAGTTGACAACTCTTTCTCTTGAATGGTTGTGACTTGTGAGGAATTTTGCAACAACTGGGTGAGTGATATTGTGGTGCAACTATTTTTAACTTTTTCATTTTTGTTTTGTTTTGTTTTAATAAATTTAAAGTTGTTATTACATATTATATTTTTTATTTTCATAATCTAGTACTTGGGCCAAATGGGTCTAGAGCCACATAAAATGGGTTAAAACCAAACAAAATAAAATTCATGTTGTGAAGGCCTATATTGATATGGACTTAAAGCATAATACAAACGCTCAAATAAAAATTAACGCTAAGACCAAAATAAAAAAATTAACACAAATAAAAATCTCACATGAAAATTTGACTCTAACCTAAAATGACAAAAATCTAGAAATAAAAATAACATTCAAACCAAAACATTAAAGCTTTTAAAAAAACTCCACAATGACTCAAAATTTAAAAGGAAAATTTTATTTTCATATTTTTGTATTATTATTATTTCTCTCTTTTTGTCTTATATATTTTTGGACAACAATTAAATTACCAAAGATATAACTTTAATTGTATTTGTATTATTTTTGAATTTTTGAATTCTCAATTTTGACACATGATCCAATTAAAACAAGAACAAAATTAAATTAAAATAGCTTAACCTAAAAATTTCAAATTAAATATGACTCGAGCAAAAGATCCAATATAACAAAACTAAAAATAAGACTCAAAATACTAAAATAATGAGACTCTAAAATCCATGACTCAATTTTAAATAAATTTCTTTACTTTTGGATTTTCTTGATTTTATATAATTTTTAAAATTTTTGCAATACTTATAAAAAGGTCCAAACAAAATATAGTGTTCACACCTATCATGATATGTAGGGCCCTAGGTTCGTATCTAAATTCAATTCTACCTTTCTACATAATTTTATTTTGTCTATTTTATTTTGTTCTATTTTAATTTATCTTATTCTTTTTTCCTAAATGTGTTTGACAAGGATATAATCTAGATACAACAGAGGCCATACTTTTTGCGCAACTAGCTTTAAGGACAATATTCTTCGTAATGGGCAATTTAGGATTCCAAATACTTTCCCCATACGTAACTAACTCATCATGATTTGTAGACTAGTAATAAAATATTGTTCCTTTTAAAATTAAATAAATTTTTTGTGGCCATTCTATTTAAAAAAACATTTTATCTTCCCTTTCTTTTCTTTTTTTGAAATGTCAGGATTGACAAACATAAACAAACTTTAGGTAAGTTTTTAGGAAAATATCCAAACATGTATAAAATAAAAGCAGAAGTTTTGAAGAGGTCTTATATGAAGTCCAAGCAAAATTGCAAAGGATGGAAAGGGAACTCCTCTAAAGTGCAGGCATATTAATTTTAATGAAGTATGTCTTAGAATCAATTGTAGTATACCGTTTGCAATGCTGGCTCATGCCCATAAATATATAAATAAGATTCAAATCTAGATTGGTAATTTTTTCTTGGGTGCAGATTCTACTTCAACCAATTCATATAACTAAAAAGAAAATCTTATGGAAATCTAAAACTGAGGATGGTTTAGGATTAAAGAATCTACATTTCTTTAATCAAGCTCTATAATCAACCAAATGTCAAGTAACTCCCTAAAAAATAAAACCTCTCTTCCTTGAAATCCTACTACAAATAAGTTAATTTGGACCTTTTATCGTTTTGTCATTTATTCAGTGAGGAAAAGGTATCAGTTTCTTGTCCAACAAGACAATGAGTGAAGATCTCCTTGTAGGAAACATATTAAGCACCCAAGGAGGGGATTGAATTGGGTGATAGAAACAGACAATTTTTCAAGCAGATTAATCTTTTGATTAAAGATCAAGTAGAAACTTTTGCTTGATGGTTTTAATGTAAATGTAAAATCAATTTCAAAATTCAAGTATACAAAAGGCTTTTAAACTATAGAAGTAAGCAAATTTAGAAATTAAGTTAAAAAAAAGTTTCAGCAGAGATTTTAATGCTAAGTTCAAAACACTAGTTTTGAGCAAATTATAAATATGGAAGAGAATGTAAAATGGCCAACATAAAAAGGTAAGGGATGAGAGAATCAACACTATCATATATAGTGGTTGGGATTCAAATAACAAAATATTACATCCATTCCCAAAGAACAAAACTTGTAAATTTTATAAGAATGGGTAATCACCAATACAAAGGATCAAAGCAACAAGCCTTTTACAACCAAACAATTAACCTAACAATTATCACAAGCTACACTATGGATTTTTCTCACTAAAAAACAGAAAAATTTGCATAAAGGGAAGGCCCAACAAGCCTTTATAAGCCTGGTTGGGATCCAAATAACCAAATCTTACATCCACTCTCCAAGCACAAAACTTGTAAATGTTATAAGTATGGGGTAATCACCAATACAAGATCAAAGAAGCAAGCCTTTTACAACCAAACTATTAACCAAACAGCTTTCACAAGCTACACTATGGATTTTTCTCACTAAAACATAGAAAAAAAATCTCACATAAGGAAGGCATAACAAGCCTTTATAAACCTTCTCACAAGGAAAGCTATACCAAGCTTTTAGACACCCTAGTCCTTAAGTTTTTCTACTAAGAACGTGGAAAACTTCCTAAATTTCTCAAGAATGCGTAAATGCTCACTAAGAGTTTCTCAAAAAACTCTCTTCACACAAATTAGATGAACCAAATGATTACACAAGAGTAAATGAGGAGTAGAATTTTGTTTTTCCAAATAATTGCTTTTGGCTACTTACTCTTGACTGCGCCTAAGTTGGAAGCATATATGATCTTCAAATCTAGCCATTGAAGCTTCAATGAATGCACCTCTACATCTCCAATGTTTACTTACAACAACATTAATGGAGATTTTGGTCATTGTTTTGTTTTCCTGTGAGTTGGGCTAAAAGATCATGATCGTTTACATGTTGTTTGGAACCAGCTTGATTTTCCTGCTTTGTCACAACAGCGTTCTGAACTTTTCGACTAAACCATACCACTTTTCTATGTTGCTTGATGCTCAACCTCTTCTATGTTGATTCTTCTATCATTCCTTAAAAAACAAAAAGTTAGAAAGTCCATTTTATATTATTACAAACTTACAAGAGTGGAGCACAAGGAATGAGAATAAGAATAAACAAATGAATAATAAGTCATATTGGAATAAAAGATGGAATTTCCTTTAGTAGAGAGACCTATCTTTCACAAAAATAGTAATAACTTTCAAATCAATAGTGATGATCCTCTTCTCCTCTTAACTAGAAATGGTTTACATCATTAAATCAATAATACATTTTAATTATTCACCTTGGGACAACACTCCTACTACTTCCAATGTTAATAATTTTCATTGGCAACTTCTGTCCTAAAAGTTCCTAATAGACTAAAGGTTTCTATTTGCAAATTAATCCACATATGTTTTCCACTTCAAAAATTCTACAACAACACCATATACTATTTTTTTTTTGAAGGCACAATGGTTTGTATGACCTTTGTCTCTAAGAACTTATCATATATTCATCCTTCATCTATTAAAGACTACCTCAAACTCTGGTTTGAAAAAATTTGTCATTATTGTAAGACTTTACAAGAGCTTACCATTTTATTGATATTAACTCTAGATTCCATTTGGATGACAAGAAATAAAGTTCACTTTGAACATCAGATCCGAATGTTGAATAACTCATCAGATCCCAAATGTTGAATAACTTTACTCCATTCTATTTAGATGGAAAAAAAAGCTTTAAGACCTTTCAATCGTCTAGTCATTTTACCTTTCAACTTTCTGTTAGGAATATGGTACCCTAGAAAGCAAGTATATTCATAATCATGCAATAATTGACATAGTGTAAGTTTCTACTTTAGCTATTAAGGTACCAAGATTCTATATGTACCAAGATACAATTACATAAAAGTTATACAAAGGGAGATATATATTTTTGGATGAATCTAAAAGAATGTTCACAATCACTGAATAAAGCTAGTCTCTTTATCCAATGAAAACTGTAATGTCCAAATTACATCCATTGAAAGAGTGGCATTCTTCTTTAATGGAATGGTGAATCTTAAACCAAGGACGTGGTTGACTTCAAGTATTAACACTATCATATGAATTGTAATAAAATGAAATATAAAGCTCGAGTTGATACTGTTACTTTGAACTTGAACTCATACATGTGCACTCGCTTGTGGCAGAATCGGAATCCTAATGGAATATGGACTCATGTTCATTTCCATTATGGTCTTTGATATACTATGGGTAGGATCATCATATTATGTTAGTCAAGACTCGATATGTTGGATCATAGTTGGAGTAAACATCTGGGAACATATATCCAAGATATGGAGTTCATAGTGTTGACATCACTTCTACTTTCAGGAAGATTTGTGACAAACTTGGCCCCAGTGAATGATGAATTAGATATCCATCATTCCCTTTATACTTTTTCAATTTTTTCTTAATGTATTTGGTCATTTATCAGATGAAATTTCATAAGTAAATAACAATTATTTCCAAAGGTTTAGTAAAGGTTACTAATATAAACCCAACTAAAATGTTTATGAAGGAAATAAAGCTCATAAATGACTTAGTTTTCTAAGTGTGCATACTAGAAAACTTGAAAATTCACCTTAGGGTAATAATAATAACCAAAAAAATATTGAGTGGGAATAGGCACTAGTAATCCTAGAATTCACGGCGTCCAAAGATTAGTACATTGTCATGGGGAGTGTGTCACTCCCTATAGGCGAGTACACCCATATCATGGCTGGATTGGATTTCAAAAGAGATAAGCCCTCCTTGGTGCACCATTAGGTGTGACTTCCCTAAAAGTGCAATTAGTGATACATCTAGGTACGATGAAACGATTGGTTAAAGCACTCAACATTAATTTACCATTATACTATCTATAGTAGATTTGTCAATAGATTAATGGACAAAATGAATGTGCTCCTTAAGTATGCTAAGTATGAATATACTGGGTAACACAGTTAAGTGGGAGGGTCCTAATTTACCTAGTAATAAGTTTTCATGGCCCATAGTCAGCTATTTTAATGCAGGAAAGTAAATGATTATCGAACAAGTAATAATAAAATATACATGCTCATGCATACATGCATCATGTTCAAAGCCCATTATTTAATAGTTAATAGCTTACAAATTTAAAATGTATTTTTTAGTTATACCCTTGAAATGAACCCACTCTCAATTATGCTTAACAAATGCACATTAAACCATGAGAACTACATTGAGTGGAAGAGAAACCTTAATATCGTCATTAATTATGATAAGATCACATGGATCTTTTCTGAGAAAGCACCAACTCCTTTGACTCCGTAGTCTGCCTCAGAGGACACAAAGTATCACAAGAAGTAGCATGATACAAATGCGTTGGATAAGTTCTACATATTGGTCTCCATGACCAATGTGTTACAATAGCAACATGAAGGCATGGACCATGCTGCTGACATGTTGTACCATTTAAATGAGGTGTTTGGTACAAATACTTGGTCTGGTAAGGTGAGAGCAATCAATGCTTTCAAGGACTTATAGTAGAAGTCAAGGGAGCCAATTTGAGATTACATGTTCAAAGTAATCTCTTGCATAAATGAGGCTGAGCTACACAGTGCTAAAAATGTTGTGGACACTCAAGTGTCCATGATCATACATAACCTGAACTCCCAATTTTTGAAGTTTAAGTTAGACTATGAATTGCACAACAGGTTCTACACCTTTAGTGGTTTAATGAATGACCTACAATCTGTAGAGGAAATAGAGCCTAAGAAGGCAAAGGAACTAGGCAAAAAGAAGAAAGCTACCAAGAAATCGATAAAGTTGAAAAAGAATTCCATGAAGAAGAAATATCAGAATTAAGGCACCAAGAGAAGCTGTACTGTCAAATTGGGTTAGGTCACCCCGCCATCTATATAGGGTGGGTTAAGTTGATCCTTTCTTAACCCACCAAAATAGTGGTTTGCCTGGGCTGGGCCGGATTGGCCTAGTTACACATCAAGTGAGAGGGAACGCGCACTACTTGAATACCTCTCCACTTATGTTACTGCTTTTCTTTCCAATTCATCAAAGAACGAACCCTAGGTAAGCTCTCCATCTCTCTCTCTTTCACTTTTGTAAGACATTCTTGTCTGTCAAATCTCCCTTTATGTTCATCAATGCAAAAGGGACGAGCTTCTCTATAGGTCATTAAATGAGTCTCCAAACTTGGTGTATTTTTTTTTTTGCTTTCTTATAACCGAAAGAGTGGGTTTTTTTTTTTACCCATTAGCTTCTGTGAGTGTGTGATTTCCCTACATTCGTCTTTTACAAACTTTTTTATTTTGGAGAACAGCTACAGTTTGTAAATGATGATATTTGAAAAGGGAAATTCTATTAATTTATGAAAAATGATGAGGCCATAATGAAAAATTTAAGACCATTTCCAAAACCAAATGCAGTAATAACTTTTAGAAAATTTGTGACGTGAGATTACGAAACTTGTTAAACTTGTTATAAGGTTCCAGTGCCCTACGCAAAATGAGTTCCTTCTTTATTACACGAACAAAAAAAACACCATTTCAGATGAAGAAGAGGAATAGGCCCATTCTTTATTTTTTTCCCCGTTTTGTTGGTTTTATTTTTTGCAAGTTAGCCTACCTAACCCATAAACCACCACAAGGTGGGTTGGGTTGGGTAGTTTCCATCCTGCCAAAATGACGGGTAAGGCCACCCAACCTCATTTGGCAGTGGGCCATGTTGAGGCACTTACCTTGACAACACTAATGTTGTGCCAAAGGACATTGGAAGAGGAATTGCAAAGTCTACCTTAATTATGTGATGAATAAGCAAGGTATAGGTTTTCTAAATATGTTAAAATCCTGATTAGTGGAAGGTTATACTAATACATGGATAGTAAATTCTAGAGCCACTAACCATGTTTGAAATTCTTTATAGGGCCTTTAGAAAAGGAGAAAATTGATTGAGGGTTAGCTCCAAACGAAGATGGGCAATGGCACTCTTGTCTCAGCTTGAGTAGTGAGAGCCATTACTTTTCATTTTTCTAATAATAAATCTTTGATTTTAAAATATGTTTATTACATTCTTGACATTTGTAGAAATATGATTTCTGTGTATTGTTTAATCAATTATAGATATTATGTTTCTTTTGGTGATACGATCACCATTTTTATGAATGGAAATTATATTTATTCCAGAATTATGAGGAATAATTTATATTATCTAGAACCAATAATGGCACTGAAAATGTTGTAGAAATAGCCACACCTAAGTTTAAAAGGGTCAAAAACTCTAGCTTAGATCAAAGTTTTCTTTAGCATCTACATCTAGGTCATATAAATCAAAATAAACTTAACAAACTAGTAAAAAAGGATGGTACTCTACCAGAAATGGCTGACGGTTCTTTATCGATTTGTGAGTTCTACATTGAAGGGAAACTGATTAAATCACCTTTTAAAAAAAAATCACAAAATGCAGAATGTTCTAAACTTAGTACACATAGATGTATGTGACCCAATAAACATACAAGCTAGAGGAGGTTATGTATACTTCATAAACCAAGAAACATATAACCTGTATAGACAATCACTCACTATATAGTATTATGTATTTGATGCACAACAAGAGTGATTCCTTTAAGAAATTCAAGGCTGAAGCTGAGAAACAACTAGGCAATCATTGAAACAACTTGGATCAGACCAAGGTGGTGAGTACTTGTCTAATGAGTTTCAATAGTATTTGGTTGATAATGGAATCATTTCTAATTTATCAGTATCTAGAACACCTTAACAAGTGGGGTTGCTAAAAGAATAAATATGACTCTATTAGAAATGGTAAGATCTATGATATGCTATGTTGCTCTTCTATAATCATTCTGGGGATATTGCATAAAGACAAAAACATACCTATTAAACTTTGGTCCATCTAAGGTTGTGCCTAAGACACCAAGGCAGCTGTGGATATGATGTAAACCATCTTTACATCATTTGAGAACTTGGAGGTGTCTAGCACATATATATATATAAGCCTGAGTCCACTAAGATAGAATCAAAGGCAAAAATGTGTTTGTCAAGGTAACAAGGTATTTGTTAGCACAAATGCAACTTTCTTAGATGAGGACATTGTGAGAAATGACAAACCTCAAAGCAAGATTGTTTTGGAAGAACAAATTGGTCTATCAAATTCAAAAGTTGATTATGATGAAGTTTTAATAAGCCTACATTCATTGTAGTGGGAGGGTTGTTAAATAACTAGACATATACATGGGTTTGGGAGAGCACATGGTATCTCTCTCAAATATGAATATGATCCCATTACATATGGTGGAAATCTAGACAAGAGCTCAAGTGTTGATCATTTGCATATTCGGGAAGGCCCAATCACTTGAGCTCGAGCGAAGAAGATTCAAGAGAATTTGGAAACACTCAGTTGAGGTTTGGGCTCAAGAATCAAGCCAAGAAGCTAGGAATCAACAAGAGACCCTGTGCATGATTTGGGCCTTGGGATAATGAGTTGATATTCCAATGTATGAATCTAGAACATTTTGGCTATATTTTTCGGGCTTTATTGAATTATTTTTGTTAGGCTTCAAAGTGGTCATCTATTGGACCCATTATCTTTTAAGACCTTATTTCATTTTTTTTAGGCTTATGTTGTTAGGCTTATGTTAATTTTCGGATTTGTTAGTTCTACTATTGGGTTAAGCCCGTTTTGCTTATCACTCTCCCTCTCTCTCCCCTTCTAGAGTGTAGCGACCTATCATTCTTGTTTTCTTTTAGGTTATTTTTCAATTTTTGTGGTTTCTATTCTTGTGGCTGGTTGGTTAATTTTTGGACTTATTTTGGAAGATCTTTGGGGTTGGAATCTCTGCTCCCTTGGAGGTTCGCATCAATTTTGGTATCAGAGCCAAGTTCTAATCAGGTTTAATCTATCCTTTATTTATTCTTTAATTCATATATTAAAAAAAAAGTGTACTGTTCATCTTTGTACTATTCACGTTGTACTGTTCATCTTCGTACTGTTCACGTTGTACTGTTCATCTTCGTATTGTTCACATCGTACTGTTCATCCGGTTTCTACACTTTGTGTGTTAAGTCTATTCTACTTGTTGTGTCACTTCCTTTCGTCTTAGTGCTCTTATTTCTGAATTTTGTGTTTTAATTTTTCTTTCCTGTGTT
>JASKGM010038984.1:0-23040 GCA_034509205.1 Ceratonia siliqua
GAATTGAAACAATACCCAAGGGTTTTTACCAATCAATTTCTACCCTAACTTTACCTAGAAACTAGCCAACCATGTTTCTTGACAAAACCAACACTCCATGGATGGCCATATTCATCTTCAAGGATTAGAAGAAGAAATCTTCAAGCCTTTCAACTTGGAATGAGCCTCATCTTCGTCTTCCTCAATCTCCAGACCAAGAACACCCTTTTTCCCCACACAAAAATCTCCATTTGATGTAAAATTGTGGGTTTTTAATGACAGGTCGTGCACGAGCACTGCGGCACTGGCTTTCCGGTGCTGCAGTGCTGAGCCTTGGAATTCACTTTGCTGGTTACTGTTCGGGGGCCGCGGTACCAAGATCTTGAGCTGTGGCTCCGGCTTCACTGACTTTTGGGAGCAGCAGCGCTAGTTTTCTGAAGTCGCGGTGCCAAGTCCTCTGACTTAGGGAAATTTCATATTTTGAGCGCTGTGGCATTGGATTTCAAGGCCGCAACGCCAGGGCTTCTGACTTGGGTTAAATTTCTTCACTTAGGACCCTGAAATTGAAGCATAATCTTGCTTAAGAGTTGATAATAAGGAATGGGAGCTAAGTTTAAGAAAACATATTAAGTTCAATGATTTTTCTTGTTTTATAGCACATTTAGCTCAACAATAAGGCTTGTAGAGTGCACTTTCGTACACTCATCACATGATAACAAAAATAAATTAAAATGCTGACAGGATAGGAAATAAACATGGAACAAGAGATGTGATGAAATGAACTGGATATTTTATTTATTTAGATAATTTAAGTCTAACATTTAAGTAATGTTCTACATGACCTTGGACATCAGTCAAGTGAATTGAAAAATACTCTCTCTTTTTTTCAAAACTAAATATTACTCTAAAGTGCATATGTTTGGGATCGGCCTTGTATCCCAATTGTCCAGTGGCTGGCCCTCATGGACTAGCTTGATCTGACGTCCACGACCTTCTCCATTGCCTAGGGTGTTCACCTCCCTGTCCGGCTGCGTGACATGATATGCTGATGCGAAATTATTGCATATATTGGGAATGCCCCTATTGCTCATCCTTTTTGGCCTAAATTCATATCCCAATCCCTGGCGGCCGATATTCTTAACAACTTTGATGGGTGCAGGAGTGCCTTGCAGGTTTTGGCCTAAGCCCTTTCCCAACTAATATCCATTTTTGGCCATGATCTCTCTCACTATAATTTTGGGTTGGACAGCCTGCTTGCCCATAGCTGTCTTCTCAGAAATTTCCAAAGCTTGAAAAGAATTTCCTAAGTCTTTGTCAATGGCTTTGACGTAAGGGATTGACAACGGCTTTGAGACTAACATCTCTTCCTCACTTCGAATAGTTATGACCTTCCTTCCTTTGATGAAATTGAGCCTTTGGTGCCATGAAGAAGGTACAAGTCCTGCTGCATGGATCTAAGGTCTTCCCAATAATAGCGTATATGAAGGCTCGATGTTCATGACCTAGCATACTGCCTGGAAGGTACTTGGACCGATTTATAGCTTCAGAGTGATGTAACCTTTAACCTCTCTTCTTGTGCCGTCGAACGCTTGCACCATGAGGTCACTTGTTTACATGTTTCCTATATTGATAGGCAATTAGAGTAAAGTCGAGTATGGCAATACATTCAAAGATGAACCATTATCAACTAGCACATTTGAGACAAAACATCCCTCACATTTGGCAGTAATGTGGAGGGCCTGATTGTGATTGCTCCCTGACGCACTTAAATCTTCTTCTGAAAAGGTGATCATGTTGGATACCTTCACATAGTTCACCAAGTCTTCAAATTTCTCTGGGGTGACAGAGGGAGCGATGTAGACTTGATTTAGCACTTTCTGTAATGCTTTTCTTTGAGCTTCTGAACTGAGAATTAATGATAGGAAAGAAATTTTAGCTGGCGTCTTTCCTAGTTGCTCTATAATGCCATACTCACTTTGCTTCATTATTTTGAGGAACTCATCCTCTTGATTGAGGTCCAGCTCTGGTGCGAGCTCCACTATCACTTCTTTGCCTTTGCTTTTTACTTCTGAATTTTTGGGGGCGTACACTCTACCACTTTGGGTTACGTTTCCCATAGTCAAGTTGTTTGCACTAGTGTCATCTTGATCCAGAGGTAACTCCGTAATGGTTATATGGTTTTGAATGGTCACTGTTGGGTTGTATACCCAAGGGACCATTTTATCACTAGCATAGGGGAATAGGGTCGATGTACTGATTATCATGACCGGCGTTGGTATAGTGTTTGCAGGTGGTGTTTACCGTGCTCTAAGGGTCATAGATTCGGGGAAAAACCCTTCTTCACTGATCACTGCAATCTCTAGTGTTTGTTCCTTTCTTGATAATTGTATAACTCCCAAGGTGATCCATCTCTGTAAAGCGTGCTGGAATGCCATGCAATGTTCTATATCATGCCCCAGGACTAATTGATGATAGGCACAATGAGCACTTTGGTTAAGATATTCTTCATTTGAATCTATCTTTCCAGGTTTACCCACATCAAACCCTAATATCTTAGATTCTCACAGATTTGAAGCTTGGTCATTTTTACCTCTGAGACTTTTTTGATGGAACCCTGCTCTTCGGAAATAACACCAACTTGATTATTATCTTGATGGTTGGGAAGTGGATTGGTGTTGATGTTGGGGTTTATGTAATTCATCTTCAAGGCCTCGATTTTAATTAATTTCATAACCTGTCTTTGAAAGGATTGACAGTTTTCTATTGAGTACCCTGACACACCATAGTGGTATATACACTATTCATTCGCTTTGTACCACACCGGGTAAGGAGGTTGAATTGGTTCAGTGGGTACCATCGAATAGCTTCTTATATAAATCTGTGTCAAACATTTGGAAGTCCGAGAATGGCTCTGAAATTTGATTCTTCTTATTTTGGAAATTATTCCGTCCTTGTGTATTCATCTACCTTTGGTTATAATTGGATGGGTATCCTTGCCCTCTATTCTGGTAGAAGAGATGAGAATCATTTTGGTAGTCCTGGCGGTTGTCTTGTACATTAACCAACCTCAGGCTCTTTCTTTTTTTATGTGAAGTTCTTTTTATGATTCGACCTGTTAAGCTCATTACTTCCTACTTGAATTTTTCCATTTCGAATTAACACTTCTATTCTCTCACCTGCCTTAATGAGGTTTGAGAAGTCATTAAAGGTGCTCCCTGCCATAAACCCCACATATGGAGACTCCAACATCCCTAAAAAGTAAGAACAAGTTTCAGAATTCGCCATTGGGGGTTGTACCTTGGATGCTAGCTTCCTCCATCTCTGTGCATACTCTTTGAAAGTCTCTCTTTCCCGCTTTTGCATGACCTGGAGTGGCTCTCTAGTTGAGGCCGTATCCAAGTTAAACCGGTATTGTTTAAGAAATGCGTCGGCTAGATCCTCCCAACTGTTGATTCTAGAGTGGTCTAGCATCATATACCAATGTAAAGCGGCACCTGTTAAGCTCTTGTGAAAGAAGTTTAATAGTAGTTTTTCATCATCCCCAGCGACTGCAATTTCAGTGCAGTATAACCTTAAATGATACTGGGGATTTGTATTCCCATCGTATTTCTCAAATTCGGGTACCTTAAAATCTTTTGGAATGATGACATTGGGGTCAGCCATAATTCCTTAGCACTGATAGCCCCGAATGCCCCCATCCCCTACATAGCACACAATTTTTCTTCGAGGCTGTGGACTTGCTCGAAAACTCTTCTCTCCCTCTCTGATTCTCCATCCTTTGCAAGAGAAGCAATGGACATTTGATCAGACCTGAAGTTGCCATGCGGAGCCGCATTCTCCTTGCTTAAAGGAAACGTGGCTACTGGCGATGGCTGTGGAAGGTAAACATAATTAGTGAACACCCAGGGAGGTTTTAAACCATCACGTAGGTGTCACCTTGTCGCATCTTTGTTTGTATTGCTTGGGGAATTGTGAGGGTACAACATTTAACATAGTGAGTAATTCATATTCTTCATTAAGTACATAGTTGTGAGAAAAAGACTTGGATTTCATTCATTGATCTCAAGAAATACATGATTCAAACACATTTATCCAAATGACAAATAAGCTCTTTACACAATCCTAAGAAAGCCACTAAATCTGGAGACTATCCTGGTATTACTGTAGTCTCTACCCGATGAAACTTTTCAATAAATTCTGGCAGTTTATCTTGCACTCCTCTTCGCGTCTCTTCGCAAGTGTCTAGGAGCGGGGTGGCTATATCGTAGAGCATATGATAATAATTCCTCTATTCTGCCTCCAACATTCCTTTTGATTAAGGTATGCCATGAGATATGTTGATACCGGATCAATCATGTTAAGAATAATTTGGTTCATATTATTTAGGCTGGCTATCTCTGCTCTTGCACCCACCAAGATTTTTCGTATAAGGGTGTTGGTGGATTGCTCTTGCGCCAATAAGTTATCTGCCTGCTTTATCCTTTTCCTGTTTCGGATCTCATTGCTTTCTATATGCTTAGTATTTTTCCTGGCTTGCTCTAAATCCCATATCCATAGTTCTTGATGCGTTCGAAGGCTTCCTTTACCTATTCAGATTTCTCTTTCTAGCTCTTTTACCCGTTGATTTAGAATCTCATTTACTCGGATTAAGCTTGAATTTTCTTCTTTAATCATCACCATACTTGCTTCCAAGGTTTCCACTTTAACTTCGAGCTTTTGTTGTTGCTCAGAGGTAACCGGCAGCTGTTGTGTAGGTGGAAGATCCTCTTGCTTTTGGTCTACCCATTCATAGTATTCTTTGGTAGCCTCTGTGGTCCTTTTTCCCAATTTCAGCTTACCCATAATCTTTTTGTCATCCCAGGCGTGCCTGATTTTCATAATTAGGGTCTTGTTTTCCTCTTGATCATAATAAAAATAAATCCCTTCAGTTATCATCCTGGATGGCACTTTCTACAGGAAAGCCAGTTGTCTAAGTGCCACTGTCGGGGAGTAAGAGATGCATCATATGACGACCATTAAAGACACAAAAGGAAAACTACCACAGCTGTATATTATTTCCTCTCTATTCCATCACGGTAGTTTCCACATAACTTTCTCATTTTTGGTGTTGCGTAGCAGCTGTTCCCATTCAATGGCATTCCAGTCTTCTATCCTTAATGCGGTGAAGAAATCAAACAGTCTCAAATTTGGCATTCTTGAATTTGGAAGTTTCCCGAGGAGATGAGAGACCATCCAAATATATAACATGGGTAGGCAGCATTTGAGCTTTCCTACTTGGTGTTCTTTAGAGAAATTGAGGGTAAGGAAGGACTCCGCCAGTGTAGCTAGTATTAGACTAATTCCATAATGCTTCACAGCATAATAAACGCTGATGGCGCCTCTTCCCACAAAGCTTATCGCTAAAGGGAATAATACCAATCCGTATATCATTATTGATAGTATTTCTGCCACCAAGGCCCAGCAGTTTTTCTTTGACCAATTCTTTTAGATACTTCTCAAGGTACGCTTAAGGCAACCCGTCTGCCTGTCCACTTTTAGCCATTTTGGATTGAACCTCGATAATATCTTTGTTCAAAAGGCTTGCTATTGATTTATCTGATATGCTATAACTCGAGTAAAAGAGGACTTTGGTAGTTTGTGACACTGGCATATTGATCATTGTACCATACTTTTCTATGGTTGGGGTGAGATGGGCTTGAGGCAATGCGAAGCTCCTAAGTGACAGGTCCCAGAATTTTTGCAAAGCAACAATGGCTGAAGAATGAACTGGTATGTTGATCAAATTCAGAATTTTCCCATGTTTATTCTCTATTGATTCTCGGAACATCCGGGGTAATTACCTCTCCATGATCCTTATTTTATCCAAGACCGCCATTTGTGCTAATACGCCAATTCTCTTCTTAGTTTGACTCATTTTAATGCCAATCTTGGTCTTTTGCTTTCAAAATTTTGATGCCAAGCCTATAATGGTGAAGAAATATGAGGCGATGTAAAATAATTTTATGCATGCTGATGCCAAGTGCAAGGCTTAAGGGTGGGAGAGTATGCTCTTTATTGCCCTAATTAGGCTTGGTTCTACCTATAAAGTTGCTTCTAAGGCCGTAATAGTGCAAGCTTTTGGGTAGGTCTATAATCCTCACAAGAATGGGTTCTTAGAACAGATTGCTCCCACTGGAACAGTAAGGATCTCGACTCCCTAGTTTGATTGCATGGATGGACAGAGCCTCCACATGAACCAACCAAGTAAGTGAGTTAGCAATCCGAGTGAAGGCTTTCATGAATACCTAAGGGAAATCCCACTAGGAATCACTACGTCGCCTTCTCTCCTCTCCTAGGGTTCACACAGACTCGGGAGTAGGGCCCAATAAGCGTGTGCTAAGAACGTGAATAGTGCACAGTGTGTGATGAGCATGCAAACCTTGGTCCTAATACTTACCCAAAGGAAACCCAAAAATGAACATAATAAAGTAGTTATTTGTCATCTACCCTAGGGTGTGAACAGATATTGCATTTATCATCATATATCCTAAGGTTCCAACAATTCATGCCATATGCAAAGCAATTAAACACGCACATTTAGAGTGGCAGTAAAAAGACATAGGTACAGTATCCAAAGCAAACATTTGTAAGCTGTAGTAAATAATAAAGAAATAGACAACGTAATAATACATTAAAATTCATAAAAAGTACAAACAACTTATGATAGGCTTGACTCTCTAACAACCCCAGTGGAGTCGCCAAACTGTCACAACGTGACGGCCGGTGAAAAAGTCATAATTTTATGACTTTAGGCGCGTAAGGGAAAACACAGAGAAAATGAGAGTTGCCACCAATTAATTAGAAGGATAATGGGATCCTTAAAAAGAAAAAGAATGAAAACTAGCCCTCGAAACTAGAGGAAGGGTTCGGGAGTCTAATTACGTGTGGGGAAGGTGTTAGGTACCCCACAACATCCATCCCTAAGGATGGTTATCCTAAGTTGTTAGTGCTTTAAGAATTTAATTTATTTAAATTACCCATTTTTATTAATAAAACAAATGGAGAAAGATGGAGAAATAAATAACTAGACCTGCCTTACCATGTAAGTGCCTACGTACCCCGAAAGGGGTTAAGGTCAACGTAGTTCAAAATCTTGTTAAATTGATGAAAAGAAGCTAAGACATTAGGAGAATATAAATTTTCACTTAAAGCCAAGATATTGGATTGTAACATTAGGGAGGATATACCTCCACTAAATGCTTGAGACAATGAGACTTTGGGAAAATGAAAATTCCACTGAAAATCTAAGAAAAGGAATAATTGGGACTCTGGGAAAGATGAATTTCCACTGAAAATCCATGAGATTTATGACATCGGGGGGTATGTAACTCCACTGAATTCCGCGAAGATTAGGACTTTGGAGAAGATAAACTTCTACTAGAAGTCCCTTAAACGTTCACAAATGAAATGAAAATGGTGATTTAATTATTCTTAATCAAATTTTAGTTTTCTCAATTTTTGTGACAAACTGAAATTTTTAAAAGTATAGGGGTGAGAAATTAAATTTCTATTAGGGCTACAATTTGAATTTTTGAAAGTATTGAGGTCAAAAGTCAAAATTTGAAAGTATTGTAGATAAAACTTGAATTTTGAAAAGTATTGGGGTAAGAAATGCAGTTTCTAGACTATTGGTGTTAAAATATAATTTACGCCAATAGTGTGATCAAAATGTAGTTTATGTGAATAATGGGACTAGAACATAACTTATGTAACTAATGTGGCCAAAACATAATTTGTATGAATAGTGGGGCCAAAATGGAATTTATATAAATAGTGGGACCAAAATGTAAAATTTTTCCTTGATGAATCCTTTTGGAACCTATTGTTATTACTTATATATATATTTTAATTTAAGTGGGCCCTTGAAACCTTATGGTTCTTTGGAAGCCAATGGTGAATTGAAAACAAACAACAAACAACATCACTAAATGGTAAACTGCTAACCTTATGTATACTCCTAATGTGTTCAGGAATTGAGAGTTCATTTGAATATATTATGAGCTGGTGATTTGGGACCATAGAAACAAACTTAGCAACATCAGTGCTAGAGTTCTCACTAAGATTTTTTGAAGAATAAAGGTAGGCTTAGGCTCTAACATTTTTCAGAAATGGACTAATCTAAGTCATTTTACCAAAGATCAGCTAATTTGGTAGGCAAAAAAAAAATAGCAGTATCATTCCTTTGAACACAAGTGGGCATTTTCAACCTCTATGAACAAAACAGTGGCAGTAAATGGTACCAGGATGATACCCTCTATGCTAATACATGAACAGTATGATGTTGTTCCTATAAACACAGGTTAAGCCACTTTTCATATATAAACAGGGGAGCAGAAACGGGGCCTTAATGACTTTTAGTCAAAGGGGTATTTGAAACCAGGCATTTAACCTAGATTAAGTCAATCAATCATAGAGCTAAACCATGACCACGCTAACTTACTATAATGGTATAAAGCAATTCAATCAGATAAGTTGTCACAAAAGTATTCCATTCAATCTTTGAAATCAATTCTCCTTTTCAACATCATCCCAACATATTCTCAAACAGAAGCATTTACACCATGGAACAGTCGATTCGGATACCATTTTCAATATTAATCACCAAACTCAAATAAGAGATATCATGGTGAATCATTTAATAACGAAGTACTATGAATGAGTTGTATTTTTAACAGATAGATGAAATGCACAATACTTGCTAAAGCTCGGTTTAAAACATATAATACCTTAGAGATTTAGACTGAATCAAATCAGTTTAACGCATAGCAATGGCACCAAATTGAAACCAAAACACCTTGATAAACTTTGGTGAGCGGAATTTTGAATCAAATATTCATCCTACCAAGAACGATGTACAAACCGAAACAAGAAAAAGGAAAAAGAAATTGAATCAAGAATCTTCCCCACCCTACCACCAGTTATACTCAAAAAACAATGGCTTTCGAGCTCTTCCTTTCTGTAATCTCGATGTGCTTCTCTCCCTCTTAAGGATGATCTCCATAATCACCTTCCAATCACCTTTCTTTGACCTCTCCCAGTTTCTCCCTACAAGCTCCCCTTTGTAGCCGTAGCAAACACCTCTCTCCAACCCATCCCCACGCCACGTCCAGAATAACTCAGCCATAGCACCCGGAGCCAAGGATTGTCGCCCATGCCTTCTAATAACCTCTGCTAGAGCAGAACCGTGGTGTCGGGAAATAAGGACCAGGCGCCGAAAGACAAATAGTGCAGAGATATAAGAGGAATCAATGCTCGGTTTCTTTGCCAACAATGGTGAATCCCATCCTGGCCAGCCGAAAGTTACACAGAGGAGGAGTATAAATGGAAGTGGACAGGTTGGAGGTGAAAATGATAGCCAGGTTTAGGGGAGCAGAAGGTGCAGGGGATTGTAGAGCAGGACACAGAAAGAAGTTGGGGAAAATGGTGATACAGAGGCAGATGGGTGCCGAGGCATTAGGGATTTAGGGGGGATCCGGGTCATGGAGTTGGGTAAATTAATGGGGCCAAACCCGAGTTATTGGTTGATGGATCCGGTTTGGTGGTGAATTGGTTGGCTGAGTTGGCGTTTTTGTTAAAGATCCAATGTGCTGCCAAAAAAAAACCTATTGGGCCCTATCATTTTTGTTTTTGTTACATTTTTTTTTGTTTTAACTTTTTTTGTCACAATTTTTAATATTAATATTTCTTTTATTTTGTTATTATTTGTTTATTATTTATTTTTTTAGCACCTAGACAAAATCTAGTGTTTACAAGTGTTTTATATATTTTCACTAAATATTATCATTACTTTATCAAATTATCATATGTTCCCAACCTATTACTTGTAATATTAAATGTTTAGAAACACTGATAAAATATAGAAAGAAAAATTAAAAATAGAAGAATTTTAACATTATAAATTGCGTTGAATTTTGAGTTTCCAATCTTTCATTTTTCTAGCTATTCAATTTGTAATATTATTTGTGACAAGATTTCCTAGTTCAGTTTATTATTTCTTTTCTTCTTTTTTTCAATACTTGGATAATCTAAATCGGTTTAAAAAAATTGTTCCATAATAAATTTTTTCTATTCTTTATTTTTGCATAAAACATTTAAAAATTTAGGTGTGAAAGCATATCAAAAATCGAATAGTTAAGTAATGAAAAAGAAAATGGAAAATTCAAAGTTTAAAAGGATCCCAAAGTATGGAGAAAGAAAAATTGAAAAACTAAGAATGTAAATATAAAAAGTTACAGAATATGTAACTCAGTATTAATATGTAACTATTGGAAAATGTTTTTTATTTTTTAATTCAATTTAATAACTATTTTTATAATTTATCATTCAATTACAACTTTTTATTATGTAATCTTTTTATTTTTCTTTTTGGTAATTTTTTTATTTTGTTATTTCATGTGGTAATTTTTTAAAAAATTAATTTTAAATTTAATTTGTTGACTTTTCTTCACCTTCTTTATTCTTAGATGGCTTAAAGCCATTGGTCCATGTATTAGTTGTGGTCCCCACCTTGTAAAGTTGTATTTTGTAGTTGTAGAAATAGGAAATATTAACTTTATATCTTTTAGAATATTATTAAATGAGAAACCAGCGCCCGTGAACCTTTTGCTTCTTATCTTGCTATCAAGACCATATTGCTGAGTTGGTCACGTTTGAAGCCAACTCGGGCTACCATCAAGACCTGTAGCTCACCTATAGCTCGCCGTTGAACTAGAAGTACCATAGTTTCGTCAAACCTGAAGTTTGCCCAGACCTAAACCCAGACCCAGACCCAAACCATTCACTGACTCACCATCGATGCATGCTCCATTCACCAAAAATGCCTTCACCCACCAGAACTGCTGTCACTGGTCACCCTTAGCTCGTTGTTCATCAGATCTGTTAGCTGTTGACTCCAAATCTACTGCTATATCAATTTGTTATTCTTTTAGAAGTAACTCAGCATTTAGTTCAAAGGGTTAGTTTCTCCTCATAGTGCCTTGCTTTGCTATTCATTGTTCTATTACTCCATTACATCAGTGTGCTTTTGCACAAATAGCTAGTGAAAATCCTAAAAAATCCAAAGCCCCTTAATCAATAATACACATCCAAAATGAAAGTTCTAGTTTTACAACTAGTGTGACCCTAATGAAACTAATTATGATCTCTGGTCCTAAATTATAGAAATGCAAATTGTTGCGAGGGAGAAGTTAGAGTATATTATTAGACAAACCCTATTCCAAAGGATACTGATGCATCCTATACAAAGTGGTACGCTAAAAATTAGAAAGTTAAAGGATGGCTATTGACTTCAATGACACTAGAAATCATAAAGCGATACATCTGATTAAGCACAAAACGTGAAATTTGGAAGGCACTAGTAAAAGCCTTCTATGATGGGTTGGATGAATCGCAACTATTTGCTCTCAAGCAATGAGTATTCTCCACCAAACAAGTTGGTTGTCCCTTGTCCACTTTTATGGTGATCTTTCAGAGATATTTCAAGAGCTAGACCATCGTGATAAGTTTGTAATGAAGGACCCTGAAGATGTTATTACCCATGCAAAATCTATTGAACGCCTTCGTGTGCACATTTTCTTGAATGGATTAGATGCTGAGTATGAACAAATCTGGGGTGAGATCCTGAGGAAGGATCTTGTATTGGATCTTGAGGAAGTTTATGCATATATACATCATGACTTTATTCACATAGTTGTTATGACTTTTGGTAATGGTAACTTAGAACCAGAGGCTCAGTCAATGCAACCTACATCTCAATCTAAACCTAAATGACCTCGGGGTCACAAAATCATAACTATAAAGTAGGGACTGCTCAAGGTGAATGAACTTGCACTCACTGTGGTGGCACTATGCATACTAGAGACCGATGTTATAAACTAATTAGGCATCCCAATTGGTAGGACCCTACCATGGCATCATGCAAGTGGAACCAAAAGTCTTCTCACCAGGCATTTGTTGCTGTGGTCGAGTCTTTAAAGCCTCGATCATTCATACTTCTACTACTAACAATGTTGGGAATAGGTTGCCCTGGAAAGCAAGTTCTATTCCCCAATTTGATGTACATACATTTTTTATATTAATAGATAAGGAGTTTATTATTGTAAGCTTTATTTTCTAGCAATTAAGGCTCCTAGATTATAATAAACCAAGATACATTTGCATAAGGGTTATGCAAAAGGAGATATGTTTCTTTGGATTAATCTAAAACAATATTTACAATCACTGAATAAAGATGGTCACCCTATTCAATTAAGGCTATAGTATCTAAATTACCTCTAAAGAGAGAATAAGATTCTTTTCTAAAAGAATTATGAATCTCAAATCATTGAAACAGTAGACTTCAGGTAATGACACTATTAAATGAATTGGAATCAAGTGAGATATCAAGTTCTAGTTAATACCGTTACTTTGAACTTGAACTCACACACATTTCATTCGCTAGTGATAGAACTGAAATCCTTGTAGATTATAGACTCGTGTTCATGACCATTATGATCTTTGATATACTATAGGGACGACCATTATGTGACATTGGTCAAGACTCTGTATGTTGGGATCATAGTGGGAGTGAACATCTAGGAACACAAATATAGGAAATGGAGTTTGTAAGATTACATAACTTATGGTGATTTCCGGAAGACAAGTGACATATCTGAGCTTAATGAAATAATGAATTAGCTATTCATCATTTCTAGATATTTTTAGAAAAGTTATAAAATACTATTTGGTCACTTATTTGATGAAATCTGATACTAGGGGACAAAATTGACATAAGAGGTAAAATGGTAATTCTACCTTATGTAAATAGATGGCTACGAGGGTTCAAAAACACTAGGTTTGTAAATTGGACAAATCAATGTTCAACATTGACTTATCATAATTTTTTGAATTATCAAGATTGCAATCATGAGTCTTTAGTAAAATGACTTCATCATTAATAAATGGATTATCATAATGAGATTAAAATAATCCTAAGTTTGTTGGAGTACATTCCTATGTCCAAACGGATTTCCCACCTAGCTTTGGAGATTCAATCTACATTGAGTTGGAATAAATTCAAGATGAAATTAATTGATAGCACTTTGGCTTATATCTTAATTAAGACAAGAGTTGTCTTAATTTAAAAAAAAAAAGAAGTATGTTATGACAAATGTTGTCCTAAGCATGCTTGAAAACGTCAGAAACAATTTTTGTCACTAAAAAAACAAAAATAATTCTTACATTAGTTGTCTAAATCAAACAAGTGTTGTTTAATTAAACAATAGAATTTTAAGACAAATGCTTTCTTAATTAAGACAAGAATTGTCTCAATTTGGACAACCTTTATCTTAATAATTATTTTTGGTTTAACTACTTTAAAACTAATATTTGAATTGTTCAAATATTTAATTTAAAGAAGTTGAAGAAAATAAAATTAAATCCCTCTTTAATTATGAATTTCAGCCAAGGCATGTATTTAGGATAAAATTTTGAATTAATTAAATTAAATTAATCCTAATTACTTAAAGTTTGAATTGTTCAAACTTAAGTGAAGCAAACCATCTCTCTATAGGATAGAGAGATGGACGACCAAGTAGAGTAGAGAGAAACTTGAAATGTTCAATCCCATAGATAATTTTGAATTATCTTAGTGAATAAAGGGTTAGAAATTAAAAAGAGTTTTAATTTATTAGGTAACCTACATTCACTAGGAAACTAAGTTAAAGGGATTTAATTAAATAAAATTTATTTATTTGAATTTTAAATTCAAACATGACCAATTAGAAAGTCACACATACTTTATTTAATTGTTAAATAAAATATTTATTTATCAAATTAATAAATATATTATTAATTGATAAACTAATAGATAATTTGATTATCTAATTTTTCCCTTAGTAAGCGTGTGAATCCCTAATGGTTAGGGACTAAATTTTTGAATACGCTCATGTGACCTAGGGTTAAGTAATTATATATATAACTTAACCCTTTCCCTCACCTAGCTATCCAAGCATTCTTGAGAGGAAATATTCCCTAGTAGTCGTGAGCTTTGAGAGAAAGAGAGAAACACAATTTGAAGGCTTCCTTGCTTGAGTGACTGTGAGCTTGCTTGAGAGAAAAATACAAGTGTGAGACGTAAGCTTGTGAGAAAACACAAGAGTGGCCATGTTGTTCATTGAGTGTTAAAAGTTGGTTTTTCATGCCACACTATAAGGAACAAAGGAGAAATCTTTCTAATTTAATTTTGAAAAATGTCAATTATGTTTCATTTTTCATCTTTTGCTTTATTTCAATTACTAAACATATTCACCGTAGGTTACGTGGATTGGTGTTTCCCAAAGAATAGGCGGTCAATACTCTTGGTTGGGAAGCAAATTGCAACTTCCAATATTATCAAGAGGTATGTGAAAATTATTCATTTCATCTTCTAGTTAGCCATGAAGTGTTTTTTGCTATGTGTTTTGTTTCCGCCAAATTTACAAGCTTAAGTGTTTTAAAAATTTTTAAATTCGTGCTTGTACTATAAACACCTAGGATAAACACTAGATCCTATAAATAAAAATAATGAATGGATAATTGATTCTGGTGCTACTGATCAATGACCTTTGATAAGAATAATATCCCAACATTGAAACCATCTTACCAGAACCTAGTGTCTACAGCTAATGATGAACCTTCTCTAGTAATGGTAAAGGCTCAATCACCTTCATAGAAAATTTGAATTTGGACTCTATTCTCATTGTTCCTTTTCTTAACCATAACTTGATATTTGTTGCTCAAATAACTCGTGCCTTACATTGTATTGTAAATTTTGGGCCTAACCTTTGTGTTTTTAAGGAAATTTGGACTAGGAGGACAATTAGTAATGGTACTAGAAGGGGGAAACTTTACTATCTAGATCTAATGCCTACCAGCTCAGCCCAGTTAGCTCGAAGGGGTTTCTGATGATAGATTAGATATTTTGTTGTGGCATAGATAGTTAGGTCACCCATCTTTTGGATGTTTATATGTTTCATATTTCAAGTGCAATGTTTATGAACTAGTTAAAGGCCACTGCGTTTCATTTCCTATTAGTATGAATATAAGCCCTGCTCCTTTATGGTTATTCACTTTGATGTATGGGGTCCAACCCAAACCTCTTCTCTTAGTCATGCACATTAGTTTATTTCATTT
Source organism: Ceratonia siliqua (assembly GCA_034509205.1). Classification (NCBI taxonomy): domain Eukaryota; kingdom Viridiplantae; phylum Streptophyta; class Magnoliopsida; order Fabales; family Fabaceae; genus Ceratonia; species Ceratonia siliqua. Next base: position 15,169 of record JASKGM010038984.1, read on the forward strand.
ATTGATGATCATACTCGAATGACTTGGGTTTGTTTAAAGAAATGTAAGAATGAAGTCAGTTTATTGTTTTAGAAATTTCATAAGATGATTACCACCCAATATCAAACTAACATATAGGTTCTTCACATTGATAATGGTGGAGAGTTTGTTAATCAAGATCTGTAGTAGTACCTTAATCTGCATGGCATTGTTCAACAAACTACTTGCCCTTACTCCCCTCAACAAAACGGACTTGTTGAGTGAAAAAACCATCCTCTCCTTGAAGTTGTACAAACTTCTTTGTTTAGAGCGCACTCCTTCTAGTTCTTTACATTTTCGCACTACCTTTGATGTTTTTCATAAGGCTGTAAGTGATCCTTCTATGCCAAATTTGTTACCTTAAGTTTTTGGTTGTGTAGGTTTTGTACATATTCATAAACCTTTGAGAGATAAGTTAGAGCCTCGAGCTCTCAAGTGTGTTTTTGTTGGTTATGCCACTCATTAGAAAGGGCATAGGTGTTACTATCCCCCATTCCATAGATTGTATGTTACCCTTGATGTAGCATGTCATGAGGATGATATGTATTACCCTGCACCTGAGTCTCCACTTTAAGGGGAGAATAGGATTGAACTGTAAACTTTGAATCACCCTTTGGACTACTTGGAAAATATAAGTGGTGAAAAATTGGCTTCAAGTGGTGAATGTTCAAATGGTGATGTATGTTCTGATAGTGAATTGTATAAGCATGGTCATGGTATGGACAATAAAAATGAAATTCACAAGATTCCCTTATCTATGATGTATCGGTGATCAAGTTGATCAATTACCCTCCCAATCCGATCCTCTACTTGAGCAATAGGTAAATTCTAAACCTTATCCAAAAATATTACCTCCTAGGACAACAAGAGACATACCTAAAGTTACTTATAAGCTTGACCTTACCTACAAAACTATGTGTCTTACAAAAAATTGTCAAAGGAAAATAAATCATTTTTGAATCAATTATATGTTATTCCTATTCCTAATATTGTGCAGGAGGTCTTGAAAGATCCCAGATGAAGGAAGGTGATGAATGAAGAAATGAAATCTCTCTAAAGGAACTCAGCACGAGAAGTTATGGATATTTACCTAAAGGAAAGACTCATGTTGGCTATAGGTGGGCCTTCACTATTAAATATCAAGCCAATGGATTCATTAAAAGATTCAAAATAAGACTTGTAGCCAAGGGATACACTCAAACATACTAAATTGACTATATGGAGACTTTTGCTCCAGTTGCCAAGATTAACACTGTTCGTATTCTTTTGTCTTTGGCAGTGAACCTTGACTAGCCCTTACATCAATTTTATGTTAAGAACACCTTTTTACATGGTGATCTTCAAGAAGAAGTATATGTGAATTTGCTTCCTGGATGCAATATGTAGATAAGAGGAAGCAAACATGTTTAGAAGCAGAGAAAATCCCTTTGTGGCTTGAAACAGTCTCTCATGGCATGGTTTGGAAGATTTACTAGCTTCATGAAGTCCATTGGATACTGTTAAAGTAATTCTTATCATACCGTCTTCTTGAAATATACTAGAGGAAGACTCACAGCTCTTATTATGTATGTGAATAATATGATAGTTACTGGTGATGACCCTAAGGAAAGAAAAGCCTTGCAAGATCATCTGTCCCAAGAGTTTGAAATGAAAGACCTTGGTCCACTAAAGTACTTCCTTGGGATTGAGGTGTCACGTCCAAGAAAGGGATTTTTCTATCTCAATGAAAATACAACTCAGACTTATTACAGGAAACTAAGATGATGACTTGTAGTCTAGCTAAAATGCCTATGGAAGAAAATTTAAAATTGAGTATGCACTGAAATCAAATCCCAGTAAATAGAGAATGCTATCAGAGACTAGTTGGTAAGTTAATGTATCTTGAACATATTAGGCCTAATTTAACATATGCTCCTAGTGTTGTAAGTCAATACATGCATTCTCTAGGTGAAGAGCATATGAATGTTGTCATCCATATCTTACACTATTTGAAGTCTTCTCCAGGAGAAGGGATCCTATTTACAAAAGGGGATAACTTGAGCATTGAAGGGAACACAAATGATGATTGGGTTGGATCTATTGAAGATAAGCAATATACTTCAGGGTACTTCACATTTGTAGGTGGCAATCTTGTTAATTGGCAAAGTAAGAGAAACAAGTAGCTAGATCCAGTGTAGAGGTCAAATACAGGGGAATGGCTAAAGCTGTATGTGAAATGTTATGGAATAGAAACCTCTTGCAAGAGTTACATATTGAGCAGAGCAGTCCTATGAAGCTGTTTTATGACAACAAAGCAACATGTGATATTGCCCATAACCTTGTTAAACATGATAGAACCAAACATGTTGAAGTTGATAAACACTTTATCAAGGAGAAATTGGAAGCTAAACTTATTGAAGTCCCTTATGTCAGGTCTTGAGACCAACGTGTATATATTCTGACGAAAGTTGTATCAAGTCAAGCTTTCAATAGTTGTCTTGACAAATTGGGCATGAGTAACATATATGCACCAATTTGAGGGGGGTGCTGACTTTTCTTCACACCCTTTATTCACACATGGCTTACAACATTAGTCCATGTATTAGGTGTGGTCCCCACCTTGTAAAGTTGTATTTTGTAGTTATAGAAATAGGAAATATTAACTTTGTATCTTTTAGAATACTATTGAATGATCAGAAACACATAAGCGAAAAGCTCCAACCCCCGTGAAACTTGTCCTCTTCTTCTTATCTTAATTAATCAAATATTTTTATTGAGTTAATTTCAAAATAATATTTTGTTAGATTTAATTAGGCAAACTTGTAAAAATAGAGCAGAGTATAATATTTAAACAAGTTAGGTGTGGGGTGTCAATTGAATAAACTGAGGGGGATAACTGTAATTTACCTATATATTATTGCACCAAATCATGTTGTAGAATGTAGATAGTGATGGTTAAGAGAACATGCAAGACAATAAAGATGCTAATTTTGGAGATGTTTGGGACATTTTTTATGTTTGCATTTCTTTTTTATACAGATACTTGCACTTTGAAGTCATGTAACTTTGAATAAGCACTACAAAACCAAGGAATGTGTTTGTTGCATTATTTAACAGAGTCATGTATGTAAAGGGTAAAACCAAGGACACACCCAAAGCTAGGTTGGACTTAGTTGAACTTTGCAAACGAAAATATCTACATCTACAAGATGTTGGGGTGGTAGACTTAAGAAACCCAAAGTGCAATATGTATTGACCAAGCAACAACGGGTAGCTGTTTGTCAATGAGTTAAAGATTTGAAGTTTTTAGATGATTATGTAAGTAATTTGGGTAGGAGTATTGATAAAAGGGAAACTAAGTTACATGGGTTGAAAAGTCATGATTGTCATGTTTTTATGCAATTCTACTCGTAATTGCTTTTAAATCGTTACCGAAGCTCATACGGAATACACTTGTTAAATCAAGTCAATTCTTTAGAGAATTGTACTCAATGATGTTAAAGGTTGATCAATTGTTCATGATGGAGACTAATATTCCCATTATCTTGTGCAAGTTGGAACAAATATTTTCTCTAAACTTCTTTGACTCGATGGAGCACTTGCCCATCCACTTTCCAGATGAAGCCAAGGTTGGAGGTCCTGTTCAATATCAGTGGATGTATCCATTTTGAAGGTTGTTTCTTTTGACTCTTTAACACATTTATTCCTTTTATTGAAATAATTTTATTTCTATAGTCATACTTTGTGTCACCTTCCAATTATGTTCTTACGCACCCTTAAAGATAAAGTGAAGAACAAGGCTAGAGTTAAAAATTCCATCTGTGAAGTTTATTTAGTGGAGGAAACATCAATTTTTGCTTCTTATTATTATCCATCCCACATTCCATGTAGGAGGACGAGAGTCACCTGTAATGATGATGGAGGTGACGATTGTTCATCTTCTCCACCATTGTCAATATTCAATTACCTAGGACGTTGGGTTAGGAAAGCCCATAAATGTCAACTAGATGCTAAAGAATTTGAAGCTACCACCCTTCATGTTATTCAAAATTATCTTGAGGTTCAACCTTTCTTAGAGTAAGTTCCTTCCAAAGTTCCTTTTATCTAGGTATTGATAGTTCTTGACAAATATTTTCATGTCACTAATGATAAAATATCAACAACATATATGCGGATTATCTGCAAGAACTCATACCGAACATCACTTTGGCATGGCTTGAAAAGGAGATTTCCTCAAACTTTAGTTCATGGTTTAAAAATTATGTAGGTTTATTCTTCAATTGTTGTCCACATATTTTTTAGTAATTGAATCATCAATGTTTAAGTATATGGTCTTTTATTGATATTAGGTGGGTAATCCAAAAAATGCAATATGTGATGATCTTATAAAGAGTTTGGCCTAGCATCCATTGCGCATGGTTGACATATGGAATGTATACTATGTCAATGGTTTTAAATTTCACACAAAAACTTAGTCTGAAGGGATGAAAACTTCCAATTATGGTGTACGTGTTTGAGGCAATGATTGTGGTCAATTAGAAAATGACTTCTATGGAATAATAACTGATATTATAGAAATGGAGTATATCTATTTTTCCTTAAAGAAGTTAGTTTTGTTTAAATGTGATTGGTTTAACCCTACTCCTAATTAGGGGAAAAAAATCGATTTCAATCATAATCTGGTGAAGGTAAAAGCATCGAGGAGGTATAAATCATATGACCCTTTCGTACTTGGTCAACAAGTGGAGCAAGTTTACTACACTTCATGTCCTGAAGACAACCCAGGGTGGTTATGCGTTATTAAGACGAAGGCTCGAAGTACAGTTGTTACTCCCGAGATACCAAATCATGAGATACCCTAACTATTCCCAACCTTGATTGATGATGTTTTAGGCTAAAGCCTAGTTGATAGAGAAAGTCTTCTTAAGGAAGTTGATAATTTCTAGCTGGATAAAACTAACATGGAAGATGATGATGAAAATTTTTCGATGACAAGTGACACTAAATTCGAGGAGTTTATAAATTCAAATTCAAAATAGGTCAAATTTTTTTTCTTTTAATTATTGGTCTATAACATTCATGCAAATTAGACTAAATAAATCTCTGTAAATTGTGTTTCTTTATATTTCACACTTATGCAGTTTCTTGATATCCCAAAAAGGCAAATTGTTTGGGATCTTTAAATATTCTTTCAATGCTTTGATTGCATGTACATAGATGGTAGGTCGAGGATGAGGAAGAGGTACAGGTATAGGTCGTGCTGAAGGTACCAGTATAATGTCATCTACCTCATGGACATCCACCCCACACACTTCCTTTACTCCATCCATTCCTTATACGGGCTCTGTCCCTACCCAGCCTTTACCGTAGACTCACTTCATCCCCACACATTATCTAGAACCATAGCTACCCCTATCAGACCTTCTGATGTTATGCCTTCTTCTTTGACACAAGCTACCCAAGCGCCACCTGCGCCTAATATGGAACTATTGATCTAGTGGATAGGCACACATGGCTTAAGCCTATCAAGAAATTGGAGTAAGAAACATTATAAACTATGCAAACTTATTGGTTTCTAGTCAATTCCTAATGATTATGAATTTTGAGTTAATACTTTTTATATCCACTTTTAGCTTTGAGCCGATAGATAAAGTGGCAACTGCTATATCTAACATCTTCAAAAGCAAGCTTAAGGGACCATGGATTCGGTGGACCAACATTCTTATGGAAGTCAGAGATATGTGGTTCGAAGAGTTCAAGGTAAATTAGATTCTATTTCTTTGACTTCAGTATATATATGCTAATATTATGACTATTTTCACTTGTATGCTAATGTTTCAATTTTCCTCAATGTAGAAGAAGTATAAATGGCTCCCTACTAATGATAGGAAGGTTAGCAAGCATTTCGACAACAAGGGTGGAAAATGCATAAGAAATACAATGTAGAGCATCAAAGACAAAGAATACAATAGGTCATGGATCCTTGCTAAAGTTAAAGAAGAAATGTTCAGGCAATGGGAGGACCCACAATTTAAAGCCACAATTAGGGGTGGAAGTAAGCCAGACGACCTATCAAGGGCCTGTATCCTGGCTTACTATAGGCCTGGCCTATTTAACAATTTAGGTTAGGCCAAGGCCTTTATATAGGCATATTTAATTAACTAAGACAGGCCTTTATATCAAAGGTTTGGCCTTTAGGCCTACAGGCCGGCCTATATTTATTTTTATAATATATATATATATATAATTTTTTTTATATTTTTAATTTTATATATTTAAATATTTTTTACAACTACAATTTTCAAAAATAGGTATTGGCCTACATTTGACCTTGTAAACTAAGACTTATTTTTAGCCTATTTCTAACAGGCCTAAATAGGCCAACAGGTCAGGCCAGGCCAGGCTTACAAGATTTTATAAACAGGCCACAGGCCAAGCTCAGGCTATGGCTTTGCCATGCAGACCTGGCCTATTTTAGGCAAGGCCTTACCTAGCCTGGCCTATTTCCACCCCTAGCCACAAGTGAGCAAAATAGTAAAAATAGGCTTTGTGATAATGGTGTCTCACTCCACACTGGTGGTTCTATTTTTGCATCCGAGTACAGGAATAGACTGGTAATTTCCTACAAATCTTTTTAATTTCTATTTAAGTATTGTCATAATAATTTTTTTCCTTTAGCGTTTATATGAAAAGGGTTGAATTGCAAAGGGATCCAACTTCATTTAAGCTCTTCACATAGATTAAGCCCTGCAAGAAAAAGGACACTTGGGTATCTAAAAAGGCTGCACAATGTACTGTAAGTATTATTGGATCTATTGTATCTGATGCAATGTTGTCAACCTAACTGCTTTATGGTTTGTTTTATTTTTTTTGGAAGAATTAACAAAGCGGAAGAAAGAGATGAGCTCACAGGTGTCTGTAGAGGAGGGTACTACTACACCTGGCCTCTCTGCTACATTTGAAAATCAACTATACTTTGATGTGGTTGAGAGAATTAATAAGAATAGGCGCTCACTTAGCCTTGGGAAGCAGGCTACTATGCTAAGGGTTCTTCTGCTAAGGTACTTCCTTATGTGGGATTCAGAACATGCGCCAAACAATCGATCATTTGTGCATAGAGATGAAGGAAAACAAAGACATGATGCATGTTCTCTTCAAGCACCTTGGGGTTACTCCTATTGCTGAAACCTGTCCATCTCAACCTCCAATTCCAACTCCAACTCCTTCTTCTCATACTCAACCCTTGGCCGTAACCAACTCATCTGGCACCCATGACATGGACGATGATTTATATAATGATTACAATGAACAAAGGATACTAGTTATGCAACACATGAAATTATGTTCACATTTGACTTTTTTTCCTGACGTACTGTTGTATATATTTTAATTTTTTTAAACTATTTTTAATGCATTTATTGATATTTTTCCTTTCTACGCCTTCAACTTAGATTGCTAGATAAATTTGACAAGAAATAACCTAAGAGAACAGTACAAATTTTGGAATGGAAGGCCCATTTTTTTTGAATTCAAAGGGGGAAATAAAGGCAAAAAACATATGCCTCTATTTCCCTGGTTCAGAGTCAAATTTAGAGTCGGATTTTATCTGCCTCTAATTGTAGCGGCAGCCTTTATTCGCCTTTATTTAGAGGCAGGTGTTCTCCGCCTCTATCATATTTTGGGACGCCTTTTTTTGTTAATTTACTAATTTTATAGGCAGCTTTTGAGGTGGCCTTTATCCGCCTCTTTTAGAGGCGGATTTTCTCCCCTGTATCATATTTTCTCTTGTTTGAATTTTGGGGTATTGTGTGTAGACATTCACTTTCTGTGCTTGGTTGTGAAAGAGTTAAACAATTGCCTTCAAAATATATTTTA